>JAJIBD010005770.1:0-162295 GCA_021461705.1 Cryptotis parvus
TTCCTTCCTTCCTTCCTTCCTTCCTCCCTTCCTCCCTCCCTCCCTCCCTCCTTCCCTCCTTCATTCCTCCTTCCTTCCCTTCCTTCCTTCCTTCCTTCCTTCCTTCCTTCCTTCCTTCCCTTCCTTCCTTCCTCCCTCCCTCCCTCCTTCCTTCCTTCCTCCTTCCTTCCTTCCTTCCTCCCTTCCTTCCTCCCTCCCTCCTTCCCTCCTTCCTTCCTTTCTTCCTTCCTTCCTCCCTCCCCCCCTCCCTCCTTTCCTCCTTCCTTCCTTCCTCCTTCCTTCCTTCCTTCCCTCCCTCCCTCCCTCCCTCCCTCTCCCTCCCTCCCTCCCTCCCTCCTTTCCTCCTTCCTTCCTCCTTCCTTCCTTCCTTCCCTCCCTCCTCCTCCCTCCCTCCCTCCCTCCCTTCTTCCTTCCCTTCCTTTCATTTATTTTTTTTTTGGGTCATATGTCATCACTGTTTTCCCGTTCATCATCGATTTGCTCGAGCGGGCACCAGTAACATCTCAATATGACCTGTCTCATGCAAGTAGAGCCCAAGGGCACCTGCTTGTTCCAGAAACATAAAGAGCCCTCAAACCATTCCATCAGGTCATGGGAATGAGGTACTGTTACCACAATATGTAAGAGAAGGGAGAGAGAGAGAAAGAGAAAGAGAGAGAGAGAGAGAGAAGAGATTTAAAAAACCTGCCATAGAGGCAGGCTAGGGAGAGGGGAGGGAATTGAGGACATTGGTGGTGGGAAGTGGGCACTGGTGGAGGGATGGTTGCTGGAACACTGTATGACCGAAACCCTAACATGAACATTTTTTGTAATTGTATATCTCACAGTGGTATAATTAAATATTTAAAAAAGAGGTGTAAGTTTAGATCCCAGAACTCTAAAAAATTATCGACAATTTGAACTAGACAGAGCTTCTCAGTTTAACCTTATACAGTCAATTCACCTTCTATATTTTGTTTATAATTATATTCCTAAGGCATAGTATGTGTAAATATTATTTGAAAATTTTAAATGTTTTTGATGTTTTTGGTTTTGGGCCCCCCAGAAGTACTCAAAGATCACTCCTACTGGTGCTAAAAGGGGCCATGTGAAATTCTGGAGATAAAACCAGTTTTGGTCTTTTGCAAGGCAAGACCTTACCTGCTGTACTCCTTGGGGCCCACACGAATATTCTTTAAATGGGTGTACAATAGCTTTCGCTACCCGCACGGCAGAGCCTGGCAAGCTACCCGTGTTGTATTTGATATGCCAAATACCAGTAACAGTACCTCATTCAGGGGTCATATGAATTGGAATTTTGAAGTCTTTCAGGTTTTTCTCTTTCCTATTAATGACTATTTTATATGGGTCGCTCCCAGCAACACCCGGGGTCATGTGATGCCAGGCTCCACCCCAGGGCCTGTGCAACCCAGGTATATGCGCTACCCTGGTCGTCTCCCTCCCCCTCTCCCCTGTCTAAAGACTTGTGTTGCTTTCCCTGGGGGCAGCTGTGTGCTCTATTCCTTTCACATTATTCCTTTCACACCCACACAGCTTTGAAAATAGGGTTTTCCAGGATACAATTCCCTAAAGACTCCCTCTCAAAACTTTGGTTTTATTTGCACATAAAACGTTAGCTCAGACCTGAATTGCCGTTTCCCGAGTACTTAGCAGGGCTGTTCTAGAAACTCCCGCTGTCCATTTCAGTGCCCGCTCGTCCGGACAGGCACTTCCTCTCGGTCCCTCCCCCTCGGAGGTCCGCTTGTCCCGTGTTGCGTTGTCTGCTTTACATATGCTTCCAGCTTGTCCCAAATCGGGCTTGAGCTAGTGCCAAGATACAACAAATAAATGGGGAAATTGGATCAGTGGGAAGATCAAGGCAAAAGAAAAATAAAAATCAAGTTGATGAAGAGGACGGGAAAGAACCGTGTAGAACGGCAGGTTCAAAGGCGGGCAGATGGCTGAGACCAATGAGAGAAAAGTCTCACTGGTTCATAGGCTGCTACAGCAGATCAACTAAGTCAAGCTGTGCTTTGTGTACCGGCCTTCACAGTCATAAAACGCTAGAAGTTGTTAAACAGATAAAGGAGAGTGTTGAGCACGCCAAGTGGCTGCCTGCGTTTGTGCAGCCGTGAGCGGGCCCAGATTCGAGGCACCGGGCCTGGCTCTGGAGCCGCGTGCTCTGCCGCTGTTCCTCGCTTCAAACAGACACTGGCCCTGAAGATGCAGCTTTGCCTCTCTCAAGTTTAGGGGTCCGAACTTGTTGGACCATCACCAAGTCTGGAGAGAAAGGTGGTGAGCGGGGGTGTCAGGAGCGGATAGGGTGGGCCACATTCGCCGGCCGGCGGGGGGGTTGACGCACAGTGAGTTGGGGCCTAAGAATAGTTTCTTCTGCAGGGAAGCCATAACTCGATGTTTCTGGGCTTTCAGGATCCAAGTAGGAGCATAGAGGAAGAGCCTGGAGACATAGGCTGTGTTGAGGTAAGTTTAGGATCTGAGCTAAGTTGGGGAGGGGGCGGGTATCTGATCTTTAGGGTACGGAGGGAATGAGGATGTAATCTATCATCCACCCAGAACACCTTTTGAGTGAAGAGGTGTGGAAGACAAGTAACAGGTGTTAATTGCTCTAAAGCAGGATAAACTGCCAAAGCAGCGCTCAGGAAATGACAGTCAGGGCACAGGATGAGCTGCGGGTGGATGGGGGGTGGCAGGGGGGATTTTTATTGAAAAGGTGAACATCACGACAAGCAAGTCTTCCCCCTTACCTGCAGCCTTCGCAAGCTGCAGTGTTTGGTTCCCACGCCTGACCTGGAGCAGGCACACACAGGTGTCAGCCTGGTGGTCCCGGCCGCTGGCGGCTGCCTCATGAGCTTTGGTGCTGGGATCTCTGGGGCTGCCTCGGCCTTTCGGTGGGCTGCAGAATGTGCCGTGGGTCCAGAATGTCACTTGCAGTGTCGCCCCAGGAACAGACCCGCTGTTGCCCCAGATATTGGAGTTGACAAATGACGACAAACGATGCTGCGATGAACACAAAGAGGAGCCCGGCAGTGTCACTGCTGAGCGTCTCCTCTTAGGGCTGTTACCAAAGGGCAGCCTGGCGGTTCACACGGAGGGGAGGGGAGGGAGACACTCTGCGCATGTGCCCCCTGGGGGGTCACAGCAGGAAGCCCCTGATAACCGGGCAGGGGAGTGGTTACTCCCTGAAGAGTGGCTGGACAATTGGTAGAAGCTCAGCAGAGAGATCTGGGGTCTCCTGTCATGGATTCCTGGGGCACCAAGGAAGACTAGGAAAAGTTAGGGCAGCCTGTCCAGGTGAGAGATATTTGAGGAGGTGGGGGAAAAGACTTTTGCTTTTCTGCTCCAGGGAGAGGAATAAAGTGATCTTTGGAGCTGAGAGAGAGGCAGGACACGGCTCCAGGGAAGACAGGGAGACCCCTGGAGGAGTGGGAGCGTGCAGGTACTATCCTGAGTCCCTCCAGGACACAAAAGTGTCCCTAGAGAGGACATGGGCAGCCTAGGAGCCGCTTTCATAAAGCCACCGAGGCTGGGATGCGAAGAAATAATAATAGAAAGTCGGGGTGTTTACTCATTGGCTGTTTCCTAGCAGCGGCATGTTCTAGAACTTGAGACCAAATTATACAAGGACGCGGAGTTCTAGGATGTCTGCATGGTCTGTCAGTCAGTTTCCTATTTAGAGGAACTCGGGAGCTTGCACCCAACGGGCCCCTTTTCCTCTCCACGTCCAGGTACAGATGACAGGCGTTCATTATGTGCTCAAACAGAAATGCTTTGCCGGTGGCTCCCCCCACCCCTCCACTTCAAAGCTACCCGGAGGGGGCCAGGATAAGAGTGGGGTCCCAGCAGGGAAAATGAGCTGAAAATTGTACCTCCAAGTCTGTGAATCAAACACCGCTCAGTGTTCTTAAGGCTTTGCCCTAGGGAATGACAGGCTTCCGGCTGGCTCCCCACGGAGTCTCCCCACATCAGAGACAGCTGATAGCCCAGCAGCTCACTTTCAACTTTTCATTCTGCACAGAAAATAGAAGAGGGTCGGAGATGTCCCCTGCCCCTAGCTGTCATTGCTGTCATTCCTGCTCATGCTCCCCTGCCGGCGCTTTCTTGAGTCTCGCAGCATGCTCACTTCCAATACTGGCCTTTGGTCTGGGACCCTCATCTCCCAGCCACTCTCCCAGGCAGGAGCTGGGGTGCAGGCAACTCCGGGCAGTTGCTGTTCCCTTGAAAGGACAGAGGGGTCGATGTACCTGGCCCGGAGGCCAGGAACGAGGGAAGGCGTGGTGGCGCCATGATCGAGGGAGGAGAACAGCTGGGCAGCAGGTTCCTAGGAGGCAGATGTGGTAGCAGCAGGAGAGGAGCCAAGACAAGGGGCTGCCTCCCCGGCACAGGACAAGACTTCCCCGGGCAGGGAAGCCTGTGTGTGGGTCTGGTAGTAGGAGCCGGAGCTGGTGGAAGGCATGGAAGAGTCCTGACCATTGTAGAAGCCTCCACAAAGCACACAGCTCGCGGGTGGCTGGGGGACTCCAAGTGCAGCGTTGTGGCAATGCTGGGACCCAACGCCTGGCAGGTTGTGTTCTCTGTTTTGGGGCTAGTGTGAGGCAGACCAGGCCATCAGCATGGACAGAGGCAAAATGATGGAGACAAGTTCTTTAGGCCAGAGGGGTGTGTGTGTGTGTGTGTGTGTGTGTGTGTGTGTGTGTGTAGAGTGGATGGGGGAATATGAATTGCAATGACGCTCATCCTGGCCCTTGCTTCCCTCCCCCCCCCCCGTCCTCGCAATGAAGGAGTACTGCCTCGGAGAGTGCGGTGCAGTGAGAGCACCTAGGGAGGTGGTGCTTCTTGGCTTCTCCTGAATGTTCTAGAAATCAACATAAAGTCACCCTGAGTGGATCAAGCCTCTTGTTTTTCTTACTTGTTCTTTTAAAAATTTTTTCTTTTTTGGGTCTTACCTGGCAATGCACAGGGGTTACTCCTGGCTCTGACTCAGCTGTTGCTCCTGGCGGTGCTTGGGGCACTATACGGGATACCAGGGATTGAACCCTGGCCGGCTGCGTGCAAAGAAAATGCCCTACCTGCTGTGTATCGCTCTGGCCCTTGCTCTTTTGTGCCTTTGCTTTTGTCTACTAAAAAATTCAGGAGGAAATGCAAAAAAGATAAAACATATTGATTTTGGATGAAAGTTATTGCACTAAGGCACAAAGATTCAGGGAGAAACCCTGGACAGGTCTCCAGGAGGGACTAGTGAGTCAGGCTTATGGGAAGAGGAGAGGATGATGAGGTAAAGGGTTGGAAGAGCTGCTGAGTGTTAACCAGCTAAAATCTTTCTCAGCTATTCATCATGGGAGATGGAGTCCATTCTCCTGCAATGTCTACAATAACCAGTTCTGGGGATCCAGGGGGACACCTCAAACAAATGTTTGATGATAGCTTAAATTATTAAAATTTGTTTTTGCAATTCTAGGGAGGATCCCAGGATCTCACAGACTCAAGGTATGTCCTATCTTACTGAAATATACCTGCAACCTGATGACTTCAGAAAGATATTGATTTGGGCATTGGGCTCAGCTTAAAGACTTTAACCAAGTTCAAACAAGAAGGACAATGCAATTTTTTCTGCAATAGCTCCTCCCCCCCTTCCTCCCTCCCTCCCTCCCTCCCTCTCTTCCTCCCTCCGTCCCTCTCTCTTCCTCCCTCCTCCCTTCCTTCCTCCCTTCCTTCCTTCCTCCCTCCCTTCCTCCCTTCCTCCCTCCCTCCCTCCCTCCCTCCCTCCTTCCCTCCTTCCCTCCTTTTCCTCCTCCTTCCCTCCTTCCCTTCCTTCCCTCCTTCCCTCCTTCCCTCCCTCCTTCCTTCCTTCCTTCCTTTCCTTCCTTCCTTCCTTCCTTCCTTCCTTCCTTTCCTTCCTTCCTTCCTTCCTTCCTTCCTTTCCTTCCTTCCTTCCTTCCTTCCTTCCTTCCTTCCTTCCTTCCTTCCTTCCTTCCTTCCTTCCTTCCTTCCTTCCTTCCTTTCCCTTCCTTCCTTCCTTCTTCCTTCCCCCTCGCTCTTGCTCTCCTTTCCCTTCCTTACTTCTTTTTCCCGCATGCACACCTGCAGAGGCCTCTCATTCCTAATTGTGGTCCATACTTGTGGACACAGGTGGATCCCAAAGGGCAGAGCCAGGATCAGACTTTTAGCCTCAAGGCCCGTGAGGCAGGAGTTGTACTCTGAATCATGTCCCACCTCACCCCCATTTAAAAATGGCTGCTCCCGTGGTTCGGAGAGACACCCTTAGAATGAGCCAGAATCAGCCTAGTGAACTCCTTATTATGCTTCTTAAAGTCAGACTGGTCAAGAAGGTCCCCAGCTATGTTACTAACCTCTAAGAAGATTTTTTTTTGGGAACCCCATCTTCTGACCAGCTTGTGTTTTGATGTAGTAACATTGTTTTATTTATTTATTTTTAAATTTTTTTTTATTAAACCACCATGAGATATACAATTACAAAAGTGTTCATAATTGGTTTTCTTTTTTCTTTCTTTTTTTTTTTTGATTTTTGGGTCATACCCGCGATGCTCAGGGGTTACTCCTGGCTCTGCACTCAGGAATTACTCCTGGTGGTGCTCGGGGGACCATATGGGATGCCGGGGATTGAACCCGGGCTGGCATGGGCCGACCGCGTGCAAGGCAAACGCCCTACCCGCTGGGCTATCGCTCCGGCCCCAATAATTGGTTTTCAATCATACAATGTTCCAGCACCCATTCCAGCACCCATCCCATTCCTACCACCAATGTCCCCACATTCCCCTCCCACCCACCCCAGCCTGCCTCTATAGCAGGCACCTTTTCTTTTCCTCTCTTTCTCCCTCTCTCTGACTCTGTATATCTCTCTCTCTTCTTTTACACATTGTTACTTAACCCTACAAACATTTAGGGGTAATCATGTAAGTCTCTTTGTGTATATTCAATGGTGGGTTCTAGTCTGGTATTACCATTCTCCACACTTAGTAGAACACTGGAATATATCTATAGCCCATTAATGAATGCAGTTATTCTATATCTATTGTTTTTCTTCTGACTCATTTCACTCAGCATGAGTCTCCATGTCCATCCATTTGCAGGTGAATTTCATGATTTCGTCTTTTCTGACAGCTGCATAGTATTCCATTGTGTAGATGTGCCACAGTTTCTTTATCCAGTCCTCTGTTCTCGGGCACTTAGGTTGTTTCCAGATTCTGGCTATTGTGAATACAGCCTGCGATGAATAAAGAAGTACAGATAGTGTGTTTTTGGGTTTCCAGGGTACATTCCCAGGAGTGGTTTTGCTGGGTCAAATGGGAGCTCAATATCTAGTTTTCAGAGGAATGTTGATATTGGATAACATTCTTTTAAATTGTGGTTAGAAATTAATTTGGACACTTAAAATTCAGAAAAGTACAAAGGACACCCTGATTCTGACACAATGAGTGGCTGCTGTCTCGGTGTCTCCTGTCAGCCTCTGTGTTTGCTTGTCTGAAGTGAAACTACAGTTGCAACTGAAGCTCTTCACTTTTCTGACCCTGTCCACTGTTTCCTACAGGAAACAGGGAGGTACCAAACCTTCACGCCACAAGGTTCTCAGAATTGGTCTCAAATCTGACAGGATTTGGAGCTGAGAGCAGCGAAGGTCGAGAGGCTGAGGAGATACTCCTGCCCTTGCCTTATCATTTTGCCTTTCTCTAACCAAAGGAAAGGTCTTCATTCTCTGTACTGTTGCTCTTTTTGTTTGTGTGTTTGGTTTTGGGTAGCACCCGGCAATGCTCCTGGCACTGCCCTCAGGAATTACCCCTGACAGTATTTAGGGACTATATGGGATGCTGGGGATCAAACCTGGCTAGGACGCAGGCAAGGGAAAGCTCCCTACCCACTGTACTATCTCCTCACCCACTATACACCACACTGTCTCCCTACCCACTGTACTGTCTCCTATTTTTATGTAACTGGAGGAATGTGCTTGAGGGGGTGGGGCAGAATATCACCCAGGTGTGGATATCTGTGGACTTGCCTTTTCTATCTGAGAATCTCATCTTTACTACCACTATTAAATAAGTTAAATAAGGTCATCTAGTTCTTTTTATATATGCGGCCTCCCCATTTTCTCATCTCCCCTTTCTCATCTCAAACCTCTTATCTTTGTAGAGGTTGTGACCCGCCTTATCATTGTAGCTCCTCTGGGCTTAGTATGAAATGCATTTTCCTCTCATGCCAACTTAGCTGATACCATTTTTATTTCTTGTCCAGCTGAAAAAGAACGAAGAAAGGTGGAAGATAATCCCTCGAGGTTCGGTCCCCTCTCTTTAGGAGGCAGTCATGCCAGAAGTTCATCATTTGCATGCAATATTATAGTGTTTACTCAGAAATTTTATATCTTACATTGTTGACCAAGCTTTGAATTTGTTTTTATGATCAGCATTTCACATTTTTGAGAGACTCATGACAGCACTTGTAGAATTTGCAGCTTTATTTTGCAGGGTTGTAAATGTAGCCATGTTAACGGATGGGTTTATCCTTTGTTTTTACTCTGAGAAATCTCTGCTCTCATTTTGGTAACTGAATACGTGCACAGTGACCTTCCCACTGCAAAATTCCCAAGGCATTTATTATTATTTTAATAACTTTATTAAAACACCACTGGACCACCAATGCACTTCACTTCAGACCGCAGCTGCGCTGCTAGGCCGGTCCCATGTGGAAGCAACCCATGGACCTGACCTCCCGGTAAAGGGGCTCGGCCATCCCCTGGCCGAGTCCAACATTGCTCCAAGGGTTTGCTCTCATGAGCGGGGAGAGACCATGCTGGCCAGACTCAGAGTGGAGTTTTGGGCCCTTCCCTTTCCTCCGCCTCCATGCCAGTTGCCTCGGAAGAGAGAGACCCACCCACGCCAGACCCACATGTCCCTTGGCACGTGGCTGCTTTTATAGAATACTGAATTTTGCATAAGGTTCTTCCCAATTTCTTTCACATTTATACATAGTAAACAGTTATAGACATGTTTTAACTGATACCAGTAAGCCTGGCAAGAAGCTAGAGCAAACCACACATCATGCAGTTAGTCATTCTCAACATCCAGACTCCATAGGTCCTCAGAGCTTCATCCAAGATAAAACCTGATCTTCCCCTTTAAGTTTCATCAGTAAATGTTCGGGTTGAGAGCCTTCTACTGAGACTATACCACCTACACGGTAAAGCCTGGCAAGCTACCATGTTTTATTTACTTTTTATGCTAAAGACTAGTAACTATTATGGACCTCAGTTCCATAACCTGAAGAATGGTTTCAGGCTCCTCCTGTCCCTGTAGCAAGTAGATGCCCTTGGGTTGCACTTGCTTGTGACAGGACTAATGGAGATGTTACTAGTGCCCACTCAGCAAATCGATGAACAATGGGAAGACAGTGATACAGTGATACAGTGATTTAAACACCATGATTTAAAATCACTGATACTGTATCACTGTATCATTATCTTCCCATTCATCATTGATTTGCTCGAGCGGGCACCAGTAACATTTCCATATGTCCTGTCTCATGCTAGTAGAGCCCAAGGGCATCTGCTTGCTCCAGGAACATAAAAAGCCTCAAACCATTCCATCAGGTCATGGGAATGAGGTCTATAATTGTTACTGGTATTTGGCATATCAAATACATGACACGGGTAGCTTGCCAGGTCTCTGCTGATGAAATCATGTGATTCTTATTAACATTAGTATCGCATGATTTCAAAGCTGTTCATAAAATATAATTGTTTCAGGCATTCAATGTTCCAGCACCAATTCCGCCACCAGTGTGACATTCTCTCCACCATTGTCCCCAGTTTCCCACCCCACCAAGCCTGCCCCCTTAGCAGGCACAAAATAATTTTTAAGTTGTTTGTTACATATTAATAATAAATGGAATTATTAAGAAATAATTTAGTAAAAGAAAATGTACAAAAATTGTTATATCTCACAGTGGGGTTATTACAGTCATTGTCTGAGCAACACTGGAGGAGAGACACTCCAGACCCACAGCTGCGCCACTTGGCCCCACGTGGAAGCAGCCCATGGAGTTCTGGAGGGCAGTAAATGGCTCAGCCAGTCCCTGGCTGAGTCCAACATAGCTCCTAGGGTTCACTCACGTGTCTGGGGGCACCACGCTGGCTGGACTTGGAGTGGGGATTTGGGCTCCTCCTCCCATTCCTCCACCTCCGTGTCGGTGGTGTGTCTGTGAACTCCCAACCACCAGAGCCAGCAACTCTGGAAGAGACACCCCAGACCCACAGCTGTGCTGGAGCAATAGTCTTAGACAATAATGGAAGTTAGGACCAGGTCCTTCCCAGGAGTTTTACATTTATACACTGTATACAGTTCTAGGCAGGGTTCTAGCCATGGCTCATCATCCCAGTGAGCCTAGCAAGAAGCCAGAGCAACCCCACACCCCTAGGGCAGTCATTCTCAACATCCAGACTCCACAGCACCTCAGAGCTCCACCCAAGAAAAAAGCTGATCTCTCCCTGTTGCAGTTCATCAGTAAATGCACAAGAAGAGAGCCTGCTACTGTAGTGTACCACCTACATGACAGAGCCTGCCAAGCTATCCGTGTTGTATTTGATATGCCAAAAACCAGTAACAATTATAGACCTTATTCCCATGACACGAAGGAATGGTTTGAGGCTCTTTGTGTACCTAAGTGAGCAGATGCCCTTGGGCTACACTAGTACGTGACAGGACGCACGGAGATGTTACTGGTGCCTCCTTGAGCAAACTGATGAACAACTGGAATACAAGTGATACAAGTCTGAGGATTTACTGAGCTATTTGTTGTTAGTTGAGCCTTGTGTAATGCTGTTTTCTTTTTCTTTCTTTTCTTTTTCTTTTTTTTTTTTTTTTTGCTTTTTGGGTCACAACCAATGGTCAGGGGTTGCTCCTGGCTCTACACTCAGGAATTACTCCTGGCAGTTGTCAGGGGACTATATGGGATGCCGGAGATCAAACTCAGGTCGGCTGCATGCAAAGCAAAGTGCAGTACCCACTGTGCTGCCGCTCTGGCCCCGTTGTTTTCACTTACTGAGCTTAGTGGGCTTCTGTGCTACTTTCCCATCTAGTTTGCTGTGCTCCCTGCTGGGCTGTCAGTATTGTGGAATTAATTTGGAGGAGCCGTGGGGGCTACATATGCAGCTGCGCACGTCAGGAGCTCCAGAAACTGTAAAACTGGGACAGTTCTTGGCCTGTCCACCTCCCAAGGAGGCCTTCAAGTTTTCAGCCAAAGACTGGTGTACCTGGGCTTTTCATCAGCTTGGCGTCTTTCCTGAGATTAGTTGTGAAGCTGACCTTCTTATATTCACATTTTATTTCTATGTGTACTTTCTGAAACTTGATTTTTAAAATTTTTAAGCCGTTACAGGCACACAACAAAGTTGAGAGGGTGGCACAGAGGTCAGGCTCATGATGGCCCAAGACAACCTTTCCGGGTTGGCATCAGACCCCCCACTGAAGGTATATTTATTGTAATCAGTGCATCTCCATTAACACATCACTAACACCCACATCCATACTTTATGCCTGACTCCTGGTCATGTGCATGCTCTAGGTGTGGACAGGCATACAGTCACTTGTATCTACCGTCATAGTATGCTGCAGAATTGTTTCACTGCCCTAAAAATCTGTGTTCTGCTATTCATCCCACCCCTAACTCTCCTGGGAACCACTCATCTCTCTATTATCTGATTTTTTTCCAGATTATCATATAGTCGGACTCAGACAATATGGTCTCTTAAGATTGACTGCTTTTACTCAGTAATATGCATTTGTGTTTCGCCATGTCTGTTCATGGTTCATTGGCTTTTTCTTTTTTTTTTTTTTTGCTTTTTTGGGTCACACCCGGCAATGCTCAGGGGGTTTCTCCTGGCTCTGCACTCAGGAATCACTCCTGGCGGTGCTCTGGGGACCATATGGGATGCTGGGAATCAAACCCTGGCCGGCATGGGCCGGCCAGCAAGGCAAACGCCCTACCTGCTGGGCTATCGCTCCGGCCCTATTTATTTTAAGTGTCAAATAATTGTTTTGTTTTGTTTTTGGTGTTCAAGGTTTGTTTCTGGTTCTGCACATGGGGATTATGCCTGGTGGGACTTGACTTAGGGGACTATATGCCAGGAATTACCCGTCAGTTGCATGCAAGACAAGTGCCCTACCTGCTGTGCTATCTCCCCAGCACCAAATAATATTCCGCAGGTTGGCTGTATCTATCCATGCACCTACGAAAGGTCAATGTAGTTTGGCAACCAGGAATGAAGTTACATAAACCTCTGCACGCAGGTTTTTTGTGGGGACAAGTCTTCATCTCATTTGCTGGATTGTATGTATGTAATTTTAGTTTTGTAAGACACTGCCAAACTGTCCTCTGATATCCTGAGTTTTAAACGTATCCAGGCTTCATCTCAGGTATAGTATTGAACATTATCTCTGATTCGTTTGCGAATGAGATAAAGAAGAAAAGCAAACAAGCAAGCAAGCACACAGATACTGTCTTTCTATCCAGGCTTAGTAGCTGGGCACTCACGCCTGGTTTCTGAGAGGTGGGAGATGAAAGAGAAAGGGGAGAATGTCTTGGGGGAACGTGCAGAAATGGCGCGATCTGTTGACTCCCGCTGTGTGCCACATCCTGGGGACACAGAGATGAAAAGTTGCTCTCTGCAATGGGCCAGAGTGATCCATGCACCCTCATCACGGTCGCCTTTGACACACCCAACTGGACCCAGGTGCTGTCTGCAGCAGGCCAGGAGGTGGCTTGGCCTCACGCATTCCTGGTCAGGTCATTCTGGGGCGAGCCCAGTGCTGGCACCTTGGCTGAAACTCAACCACTGAGGGACCCCACTCAGTTCATGGGAATATGGCTCCCAAAACGGCACAGGCATTTGGTCTTTACAGCTTTCCACGTTTTTAGCCAAAAGGACTCCCTACAAGTGATCCTTACGCAGGAGCAGGTTCCTCACCATCCTGATGGCTAATGTGATGCTAAACCAACCCACCACGCTTCTGCTCACAGCATCACCCTCAAAGGACCGCCCCAGGCACTAGCAGCGCCCCAGCCCAGGCGCTATGGCGCAGTCTTGTTACTACCCTCTAACTGTACAGTAGAGGGCGCCATCGGGCCAGTCTCTCGAGGGGAGGGCTCAGCCGCCTTAGGAGAGGCTCGGCGCTGAGAACAGGCAAGCTGCAGGCGCTCCACAGAGGCAGTGAATTGAAATCATGGCAGGATGTAATTGTTCAGCCTGTTTTAATATGAAACCTTAAAAAAATCTTTTCTTTCCTGTGCCAGAATGATGGGATGTAATTATCTCTTGCCTGATAAGTCAGTCAGGAAATTAAACTCTCTTTTCCAGAAGAAAATGGAACCCATGTTTTTAGCTGCTGTGGGTTTATTGGGTAGAAATGCTGAGAGAAAGATGATGGCTAGGAGTAAGGAGGGCTGAGAGGCTGGCCGGAGTACTTAGAGGTGCTGGGAGCCCGGAGCCCGGAGCACGGCTCTTTGTCACTCAACTATGGAGGAGCTTAGTGGCTCAGGGAAGTCCACCGTCAGGGTTTTCTTGTGTTCTCTTTGTCAGGAGTCTGAGGGTCCCAGAGGACCTTCCCTTTAACACCCACTCTCTGCATTGGGAAGATAGAGCATCAGTCAGGAACCAAAAGCCTTCAATGTGGAATTGGAAGAGCTGGGATCGATAGACAGACAGGAATTTCCCATCAGCCCCAGCTGCTTCTACTCCAGTTCCCACCGGACATTCTCCAGGATAGGCCACATGCTGGGCTATACTTGGAGATTCTGTGGAAATCACAGAACCTGGGGCCAGAGAGACAGTGCCCTGAGCACGGTCAACCTGGGTTTGGTCCCCAGTATGGTCCCCAAGCATGGTCAGAGGGAATTCCTGGAGTGCAGAGCAAGGAATGACCCCTGAGCAACGCGGGGGTGGAACCTCAAAACAAACAAAACAAAATCACTGAACGAGAAATCAGACCAAATAATTGTCTCAGCTAGCAATGAGAAATGGTAGAAATTAACCACAAAAAGAAGAGTGAGGAGAAAGTTTCATGCTTGGGATCCAAACAACATATTGTTAAATGTCCAGGAGGATCCATGGAAGGGAGTGCAGGAAGCGTGTCTAACCTTGAGTGTTACAGTCACAAACCGCAGGGCCCAGCACCTTCTGTCTCTGTTGCTAGCAGGGGGGGGGGTTGTCCCCAGGTTATTTTAGGGGTGTTGGATTGGGATTTGGGAAGTGACCACTCTCTCCACTCTGCCTTCTTGTCAGTAGTTTGGAATAAACCCCATTGTGGTTGGGTTCCTGGGCTTTTGTTGGATAATAAATCAAAGCACAATATTTTGTCTTTGGGGTATAGCCAGTACTCTTCATACGCAGTCTGGACTCATAGGTGCACGAACTTGAGAAACTCTCAACAAGGGACCTGGAACGGGAACCACAGTAGTTTGGGTGTTGAGTTCTCTGCAAAGATACAGTTTCTGGCCAACTTCTAGGGCTGCTCTGAGGGATTAGTCTCCTCTGGGTTCTGGGTGAGGAAAATTCTAGAGAACCAAGACAAGAGACTTGCAAACAACTCTATTTTTTGATAATATTCAACTAGAACATGTTAAAAGAAGTTCTGTAAAGGTCACTTGATCACTTGACATTCCGTTATTCATCAATTTGCTCAAGCGGGCGCCAGTAACATTTCCATTTGACCCTATCACGTGCCAGTGTAGCCCAATGGCATCTGGTTGCTTCAGGAATACCAAGAGCCTCAAACCGTTCGTTCAGGGTTTGAGGTATGTTCATCTGTGAAGGTATTTGAAATAATGATATTGTTGCAGAATTCTCATCAAAGGGAAGAAACAAAGACAGGCACTCATGGAACAAGAAAAAAAAATTGAGCTTATTCAGCACCAATGTTGAATCCACCAAAAGAGTTGCCTGCAAAGGTGGAATGCCCAGCCCAAGGTTGAAGGGGATGCCCACTCTGGGGAGTTGTGTGTGTTAGGGACCTGCAGCTGCGGAAGGGAGTGGGAAGTTACACAGGACACGGCAATTGAGTAGACAAACACGTCAGGGAGACTTAGCACACGCATATGGTAAATGTAGGACTGGGATTCAGGCTTCCCTGATAGGGGTAATGAGTAAAGGGCAGGATCAGGAAGCAGATGCCCTTCATTACAATGGGTGCAACAGGCCTCATCAATCAGCACAGAAATCAAGGTTCCCTTCCCAAGAGTTCAGTGAACCAGCAGTCTCGAAGCATGTTACAGGAGTGAACTCATCTAATTTATTGTGTTGTTCTTTAATAATAACTGTTCTCAGTGCAGGTATGGAGACATGATGTCCTTCGTTTCTTTCTTCAAGAGGGACGCTCTTGAAGAAAGTGTCCAGGGGCCAGAGATGGACACAAGTGAGGCCCACTGGTAACTATTCCCATGTGTTTCTTGACTGGCCTGTTTTCTCCAGCTGTTAACTTCTTGTTTGGGGTGTAAGAGGAGATAAGTATGACATAACCGTGGTGACTCACAGGCAATTAGCCACAGCTCCGATCGCTAATCACAGGTTAGGGTTGGCCTGTGGAAGCTCCTTCTGAACTTCCTGGAGCGCCTACATGAAGCAGAAACCCAGCTGTGGGGTGGCTGTGTCCGAGGCCTCGGAGGCGGTGCTTGGGAGGCATGCTAGCTTCTCCCTAGAGTCCTGGGCTCTGGCTCCCGCCTGTGGGATCTTGAGTAAATTAGTTGCCATAGTTCCTTTCAAGTTCTCACACAAAATGGAGTGAACCAAAGTTGCCCTGGGTTCTTGTAAGAGGAGTAAAAATTGAAATTTGCAAAACTTACTTTGCAGTGTGTAAAGTGGACATTTGAGGAGCCATTTTAAAAACAGGGGTCACCTAGCCAGCTGTGCCACTTAGTGAAGAAGTACCACAGCCAAGTGGGTAACCCTCTGCCTTCAGCACCACAGCCAGGTGTGGGACCGCTTGGCACCACAACCAGGTGTGTGGTCCCTATATTGTATATGTACAACCTTCGTACATGGCAACAACAACGGCAAACAACAAAGGGAAGGGGAATTTTTTTAAAGCAGTTTAACCATTTCAGAGAAAATGTGCTCTTTCCTTTGTTTGGACTGATTAGAAAACTTGTAAGGCCCTTTGACTTTTGGGTCAAAAAGTCATCGAAGAAATTATCAAGTAAATGACAGTTTGAGAAGTTTGAGATCATGGAAACAAGTGACTATGGACTTTTTTCCCTAGGACTAGGACTAATCACCAGTTCTGTATAGGCTAGAAAAGTGTAAACACTCTGTTCTATTGAAATTTTCAGAAAGACTCTTCATCATTTCAATGGAAAACATCAAAAGCAGTTTTTGCCCTGATATCCTTTTTTTTTTCTTTTGGGTCACACCGGCGATGCTCAGGGGTTACTCCTGGCTCTGCACTCAGGAATTACTCCTGGCAGTGCTCGGGAACCATATGGGATGCCGGGGATCGAACCCGGCCGGTGCAGGGCTATCGTTCCAGCCTGCCCTGATATCCTGTGAATTCTTGGCCTCCCTAGTCTCACTTCCTCTATTTTTCTCTCCTAGGACTGTTGATTCCTGTCCCCTACTTAATCCAAATCAAGCTTTCCTCCCTCTGAACGACCCAATTAAACCAAAGTTTCAGTTCTCAGTAAGTCATGAGAATGCCTTCTTCCCTCGGAGACTCTACCAGACCTCGGGGAGGAGATATTCCTCTACCATGCAGTGAACTCGGCCCGTCTTCCCCATAGCTTGCTGTGGGTGAGGTTGTTGAGTGTGCTCTGGAAACCAGGTTCCACTGAAACTAGTCTTTCATTTTCTAGGCCTTTTTAACTCTGTTGTTTTTGTCTGCTCCCTGGTCTGTGATTCTGAGGTTGTGTGATCTTTCCAGGTTGACTTAAAGGCAGGAAACATTGTCAATGACGGTTTGCTAACTTCCCGTGACATTCCTTCCAATTGCACCAAATCAGTTTTATCAGAGGGGACTCACATGCCTTGCAGATTGGGCAGAATAGCGTGCCAGTTTCTGGGTTTGTTTTAACCAAAACCTGCAGTCACATTTTATATTTTCCCATGACTGACCCTGAAATCTAATTAATCTTGATTGGCATTCCAGTTTCAATCAGAGGGAAGTTTGTTAACTGCGTGACTAAAGTGCAGTGGTGATCTAATCATGGAGTAATAATGCCAGCTTAATTATTCCTTTTCTTCATGACTATTTTTAAAATATAAAGTCTGTAGGCAGTGAATAATTATATACCAGTAGATGTTTTCATATTTAATTTTTTTTCTTATATTCTAATTCTAGTATCTGGTTAGTGTAATGGGCATTTTTATTCAGATGAAATAAAAAAGCCAAGTTTTTCCAAAATTATATATGGTTTGGAAGTCATGACTGTTTGAGCTTATAATTACTGACTATGATAACACCAGCAGCACTGCGCCCGCCTGAAGTGCCCTTATTTCAGTGTCTTATTTCAGTCCTCCTGATACCAAGACACACTTGGGATAAAAGCCAGGCGGATTTTTAAAAATACTTTATTATACCACCGTGAGATATACGATTACAAAGATGTTCATGTTTGGGTTTCGCCATACAGTGTTCCAGCACCCATCCCCCAACCAGTGCCCATTTCCCACCACCAGTGTCCCTAATTCCTCCCCGCTCCCTCAGCCTGCCTCTATGGCAGGTTCTTTATCTCTTCTCCTTCTCTCTCTCTCTCTCTCTCTCTCTCTCTCTCTCTCTCTCCCCCTTCTCTTACACATTGTGGATTGCAATACATAGATTTAGAGGTTATCATGTGTATCTTTTTTGCCTATATTCAATGCTCAGTTCTAGGCTGGTATTATCATTTTTGACAATTATTAGCACACTGTTCCCTTCTCTGTCTTACCTAACCTCTGACTCCTACATGTTTGTGGTAGATTCCACCTGTTGACAAGACCTCCTGATTCATGTTTTGCATGACCTTGGATATTGGTATTGTAATATATGTATACATATATGTATACATATGTATATATGTATACCAGTAGATGTATATACCAGTAGATGTATATACCAGTAGATGTATATTAATATATATACATATGTATACATATTAATATATGTATACATATATGTATACATATATATTTATGTCATGCAAATAAATGCAGTCATTCTATATCTGTCTTTTCCTTCTGGCTAATTTCACTCCACATGCTCCTCTCCGTTTCCATTCATTTATAGGTGTCTTTAGATTTTCAAAGTTATCATATCCAGCCACCCAGGGCTGGATATTTTTTCACCCAGCTTATTCCCAAATGCTGAGTAGATCCTTCCTAACACAAGGAGAACGTGGGACCAGAGAGATAGTATAGGGGTTACATTACTTACTTTGCACACAATTGATGCCTGTTCAACCCCTGTACCTATATAGAAAGCTTTTATTTCACCTTGCCGCTGCTTCTTGTGGCTCCATTTTCACTGACTTAAGCCTAGATTTTAGACATTCCTGCCAAGTCCTGTACTCTTCCCGAGATTGGGTAGTTTATACTTTCCCAAGACAATAAATTCT
Source organism: Cryptotis parvus (assembly GCA_021461705.1). NCBI lineage: Eukaryota > Metazoa > Chordata > Mammalia > Eulipotyphla > Soricidae > Cryptotis > Cryptotis parvus. Next base: position 18,586 of record JAJIBD010005770.1, read on the forward strand.
GTCCCAGACTCTGAGCTCAAAAGAGACCAAAAGATAACAGACCATACTTGGGCATAAGGTAAAATATACAACCTAAAAGGCCTAAAATGTAGGATATTAACCTCATACAAATAACACAAATGGGCCCTAAATTAAGACATCGTGGCTGGAGTGATAGCCTAGCTGGGAGGGCATTTGCCTTGCATGCGCCAACCCAAGCTGGCATCCCATATGATCCTCTGAACACCACTAGGAGTAATTCCTGAGTGTAGAGCTAGGAGTAACCCCTGAGTATCACCAGGTGTGATCCAAAAAAGAAAAAAAACAAGACATTTCTGGAAAACTAATGGGAATACTCTGGTTGCTTTGTTTGATAAGTAGCACAAGATTCAATTTCCCTACAAACCCCCTCCAAATGAGCTATACTTAATTCAGTCCTATACTACATTCCTGCCCTACTGGGGAATTTCTTTCTTTTCTACATATTTTCTTCTACTACTTACTTTCTCTTCTACTTCTATTTTCAATAAACGTTTCTATTTTCTGGGTATGAGCATCTTTATTACTCAATATCTTCATTCTTGAAGATATTGAAAACCTTGGGAGTTGTGGACAGAGACCTGGCAACACCATTCTTGCATCAATATGCATCCTCCCTGAGCACAGAGCAGGAGTAAGCCCGAGCACGGTCCGGTGTGGCCCTAGCACATCCCCACCACCTAAAAAAGAAAAAACTTGGAGGAGGACAGAGCCTGGGGATAGCTCCAGTGACTGAGAGTCTGCCTCGCAGACATGCGGTTCTCAGTCTGATCTCACGCAGATCTCATGCCTGGCAGTATTGCTGATCGAAACCCCTGGTGCTTATAACAAAGTGTGTTCTCATCTCAACAACAACAAAAAGCAGGGGGGGGGAATAATGCAAAGCAAATGAAAAACAGAAGGGATATATGTATAAAATTTAGCATGGTGAGGAATCTTTAAAAACATTTTTATTATCATAACCATGATTTTCCAGGTTGTTCATAATAACTGTTGTTTCAGGTATTAAATGTTTCAACAGCCAATCCCACTACCAGTGTGACTGACCCTTCACCAATATCCCTAGTTTCCCACCCACAATCCCATTCTGCCCACTTGCAGGCACAAACGAATTTACTTCATATTACTTTTTACAACACAAAGGCAAATGGGATTATCAAAACTAGATCAGTGGGGGCCGGAGCGATGGCCCAGCGGGTAGGGTGTTTGCCTTGCATGCGACCAGCCTATGCCAGCCCAGGTTCGATCCCTGGCACCCCATATGGTCCCCGAGCACCACCAGGAGTAATTCCTGAGTGCAGAGCCAGGGAGTAACCCCTGAGCATTGCCGGGTGTGACCCAAAAAAGCAAAAAGCAAAAAAAAAAAAAAAGCTAGATCAGTAAGAGTCAACTTGTGATAACTATTATCTCTCACAATGGGGTTACTAAAGTCATTTGTATTTACTGGGCTGTTTGGTGTTAGTTGAACCCTCTGTGTTATTGTTCAGGCTCATTGAGCTTGGTGGCTTCTATACCACTTTCACATCAGATTCTCTGTGATCCTACTGGGCTGACAGTACTATGGTATTTGGAAGTGTTATGGGGCTGTGTATGTGACTGCGCAATCCAGGAGCTATAGAGCTGAATGATTTGCTGGCTTGGCAGTTTGATGAGGTTCTGTTGTAAAGCTGGGTTTCTTTTACAGAAGGTGCTAGGTGTGACTGCAGCCTTCTGTGTCTTCAGGCAGAAAGGAGAATTTGCCTGCCCCCATTCCACCCAGAGTTGTCAGCCCAGACCTGTCAACCTTAGAAGATTTTGTGGCATCATGTTCTATTTGAGATTAGTTGTGGAACTGGGCCATTTCTCTCATGGCGGGGAATATTTGGCAGAATCTGAAGATGGGCAAGTACCAGTTTGTAAGAAGAGGTGGAATGGGAAAGGCATAATCTGTTTATAACCTGGGTGTTAACAAGAGGGTTCAAATGCATCCTGGAAAAAGGCAGAAAAATTTAGAACTTGGAAGAAAAGCTTAGGACTTCAGGCAGGGAGGAGGCATTGCCTGGTGGAGAGAGCTCTGACTTGGGGTTTCACTGCAGTTGTATCCCAACAAGGAGGATGCTTATTGGGTCAGGATTGGCTTGTGGGGACAGGCTGCCTCTTTCCCCAAACAGCCTTCGTTCTTAGGTTCTGGGCTCACTCTTGCCACCTACTCTTCCCTCCACTATCCCACTCATCCTTTTCAAGTAGAACCCAGGTTTGCAAGGGGTTCAAATTCAGAATCCCTAATGTAGGAGTGCCAGAGACAGTTCACTGGGAAATAGAAGCAACTATTGGATCTTCCATTTATATTTATATTTCATCTTGTGCCTAAAATTCCATTTTTTTGTGTACTTGTTAGAAGGTACATGATGTGGTAGCATAATCAGCACTAGGTCATTTTATACTTACAAATTTATCAGAGATAAATTTACATTTTGGGAAGTGGTCCTTCCTAACTTCTGCATTCTCCACTCTCTGTTACCAGTTATTACAAACCTAGACCCTAATCTACCTTCTCCTTGATTCTTTTATTTTCTAACAAAGAGTAGCAAATTGCATAGATGAAACACCATGTTAGAAGCCTTAACCCCCCCCTGAACCTCAGCGTCTCAGTCTTTCAAGTAATAGAATAGCTTCTTGTCTGCCTTCTTGGGTTGTTGTAAAGAATAATGAAATGAAATGATTAGAACACGCTTAATTGGTTAAACACAAAGACAAGAAGACAACCAAAGTGATAAAAGAAAGAGCACTTAAAAATAAATGACAACTCATAGTAAGAAATTTCTCCTCATTTTCTTCTTCTCTCTATTTTTTGGGGGTGGCATTTGGGTCACATCTGGTGGTGCTCAGAATTTATTCCTGGCTCTATGCTCAGGAATCTCTTCTTGCAGTGTTCAGGGCTCTATATGGGATGCTGTGGATTAGAGTCAGGTTAGCTATGTGCAAAGCAAGTGCTATACCCACTGTGCTATCTCTCCAGCCCCTCTTCCTTCATTTTACAGATGCTGAAGAACTTATTCAGAACTGATCCCCCAATTTTATTGGCTAGACCCAAAACTTCAGACTCAGGGCAATTTCCAGTGTTTTCTTCTGTCTATAGAATTAATTTCTTCTGTCCATATGACATCTGTGTGACCTCGACATGCAGGTGTCATCGAGCTTCTCCCAGCTAGTTGATCTGATGCATGTTGAAGGGACTTGCACTGAAAATACCTGTGTGCTACTGCTCTTCACCTTCATGGCTATCCATGTGGCCAGGTCTGATGGTGGGTAGACTGCTCAGGCTAATTGTGCTGTGTTCTTCAAAGATTCTTGGATTGCTTTCAGAGTTGCAGTGTGGGCTGACAAAATAAGGGGTGACATGGAAATCTCTTCCTATTTCTTCGTTTATTTTTTGCTTATAGCTATGAACATTTTCACATAAACAAGTTTCTTGGTTTTCAGAGTCTTTGCTTTGACTTTCTTTGGGGGAGTTATAGGGTTATATAACTCTTTGTAGAAAGTGTGGCCCTCCCTATAACTCTATAAGCCCTACAAGTTATGGGGTTATAGGGAGAGATGAACACTTGCAGTTGAGTTCAACTGGGTTGAAATTGGGAAGTCATGCTAAGTGAAATGAGTCAGAGGAAGAATGATAAACAACAGATCATCTTGTTCCTATATGGAGTATAAAGAAGCAAAACAAAACAAAAAAAGGGATTAGACAATTCCCGGTGAAAACCTTTGGGATAGTGGTGGTGAAATGGTGTAGTAGTAGCATTGTAAGGATAAAACAATAACGATACCTTCACTAAGGCATGTATAAACAATACTACAAAAAAGCATAATAATGAATTCATTACTTAATTTAAAATTATTTTGGTTTTTAAAAACTGAATTACTGGGAGATATACAATTACTATTTCAAGATTTGGCCACACCCAATGGTACTCAGGTCTTACTCCTGGCTCTGTGCTCTGATAACTCCTGGTAGAACTCAGGGAACCATATGAGGTGCTGAGAATCGAACTGGAATTGTCTGTGTATAAGGCAAACACCTTAACTTCCATGCTATCTTCCTGGTTCTGAATTCATAACTAAAACCAACCAAGTGACCAACTAAAGAAACAAAAATGAATTAAAAATCTATAGGTATAATCTAATTATAGGTACAATAAAGTTTAGAGTAGAGTACCACTAGAGCATAACAAAAAACTCAATTCATTAGAAAAGCAGTATCATTCTAAACTTGTATCTACCTAGTGATAGTTATTTAATTATATAAAGCAAAAATTGGGCTGACTTAAGAAAAGAACTATAAGAGGAAATCAACAAGTCTGTTGTTGACTTGGAATACTTAAGTTTATGTCACTAATTGATATAAAATTAGACAAAAAATTCAGTTTGGATGTAGACATCTTGAATGATACATCAAATACACTTGGTGTGATATATACATATATTTATATATATATATATACTTATATAGAACAGTATCTTCAATAAGTGAATGACACTTTTATTTTAGCCTTTAAAAGGTTACACTATGGAAATTTTATAAAATGCACAGACGTTAGGAGAACAGCTTAATGAACGCCCGTTGTATATCACCAGCTGAAGCGATTTATCAACTCATGGGCTCTTCTGGCTCTTCTATTTGATCCATACCCACCCACACCTCTGTCCGGGTTATTTTTGAAATGAATCCCAGGCACTTTTTCACTTTTTACCATTTTACTTACCAGCATTTCAGTATGTATCTTTAAAAGACTTAAAAGAGCATTTCTTTAGATCTCAGATTGTTGCACTACAGCGGTCCAGAGCCTCTGCATCTGCCCTGGATTGCCTCCTTCAGGTCACTTCATAGATAGGAGGGTAGTTTAAATGTGGCAGTTTATCTGACCATGTATTCTGTACTGGCTGGTATAAATATTCTCTCATGCTACCACAATCATCGTGGGACTGTAACTAGCTAGATCTTACTGGTATATTTGCCTGGCCACATTGGGTCTCTAAGTAATTAGACCAGAGAGAAATGCTGTTTGCCTACAAGCAAGCAAGCATGGCTCTCTGATAACTCAAAGCTAATATAACAGAACTACCATGGACTAAAGACGAGACTCTTGTGGAGGCTTGGAGAAATATTTAACTGGCTTTAGTATTAGTCTTTGGTTACAGACACATGCCATCTCAGAAACCCCCTCCTCTCTACCCTACAGAGGTATTTCCTAGGCAAATCTTAAATCGGCGACATTAACATCTAAAAGGGCCTAGGTGAGGTCCTGGGAGAAATTACCTGAGGGCATTTGACACTGCCGGCTTCCCATAAAAGTGGGAGGTCTTAGTTGCAGGAGGTGCTTCCTTTCTGCACTCTTTTCGCTCTCTCCTTTTGGGGCTTGCACTTTTCTTGGGTCACTCTCCCCCTTTCTGCTGGATCCTTGTCTTTGTCTCCTCTCTACAGGGCCTTAACACATGGTGGCTGCCATCTTGGCTTACACATGGCCAGGGTCCTAGCCGGGAATCCTAAGCACAGGGTTTTTCCTATTGCTGATTTGTAAATCTGAACCTGTGTTAAGTAAAGCATTTTATTCTATTTATTTATTTATTTATTTATTTATTTATTTATTTATTTATTTATTTATTTTGCTTTTTGGGTCACACCTGGCGATGCTCAGGGGTTACTCCTGGCTCTGCGCTCATCCTGGCGGTGCCCAGAGGACCATATGGGAAGCCAGGGATCCAACCCCAGGTTGGCTGCATGCAAGGCAATTGCCCTACCTCGCTGTGCTATCGCTCCGGCCCTAAGTAAAGCATTTTAAAATCTGGCCGGATTCCTGTGTCTTTCTCCGTCTGCCGGTCACCGATCCCCTGGGGCAGAAGGGGATCCCTGACCCTCCTCCCGGATTTTGTGCGGGGTGCCAGGTGCGGCAGCGTTTCCTTGCATCAGAAAGTTTCTTCCAATCATACATGATGATTGGTTGACATGTCTTTTCTAATATATCAACTATGGAGTCTATAAAGACTTCTTAAACCTTTTGATACTTTGCATGTTTTATTTTAAATGTCTCCTGTCTTCCTTTCCCCTTTGTTGTGGACGTTTCTGTGATGTTGAGGGTGGCTCAGCACGACAGGCCTGGCTGATGTCTCCCACCGTGACCTGTGTGTTGGCTGATGGTCGCACTCAGCTGTGGCTGTGGGTCTCACTGAGGTCTGGGGTCTTACTCCCCTAGTTCTGGTTGCTCGCCGGGCTCTGCACTTGCCATCTGTTGTACTTACACATCTGTTGAGTTGCTCAACCTAAAAGACACACTCCTTTCTGGGATGCTTGTATACACCTGGTTACAGTGTGGCCAAAAACTGCTTGTGTTACCAGGGTTGCAAACAATAGAGTTTGCAGGTGGTGCTCTCCAGGGAGCAGGAAATGAGTAACTGAACTTGTGACCCCAACGATAACCTGAATTCTGGTCTACAGAATAGTTTTCTATGGTGGAGGGACATTAGGGAGTAGAGGGGAGACACTCTGACGGAAGGTGTGGGGTTGGATTGTTGTATGCATAAAACGCTATTCGCAGCATTGTAATCCCAGTGGCTCGCATTTTAAAAAAAAGGCATGCTTACAAGACACCTGCCCTGTGCCTCTGACCTGTTCCTCTGGGCCCCTTTTCATGTCCTCAATTTTTTTCCCTTGCAATCTGTTTATTGGAAAAACTGGACTCTAGGTTGTGAATTTTGTTATTGCATGCCATAGTGCTGTTTAATATGTTTTTTTTTTTTTTTTGGTTGTTGTTGTTCTATTTTTTTTTCAGTAAATCAGTGATCAGGATGAAAAGTCAATCCCTGCTAGATAAACATTTCTTAGGCAAGCATGCGTGGTAGGGGATCTTGGGCTTTGTAGGGAAGATTCTCCTTTTCTTTCTCTTTGGAGAATGCTGGTGGATATTCATGGTCATTGCCTCTGTCCATGAATTATCAGGCACCATGAAAGTGACTCTATGCTAATTCCATAATATTACTCTTTATTTCTCAACCTCGGTACTGATGGAAAATTAGTCTTCTCCTTACCCACTCAGGGGCTACCCAGAGATGGCAGCTGGCAGAAGATGAGCAAGTCCTTTTATCAGTAATTTAACAGTTAATAATGTTATTAATCCTGGCCCTCGAGGTGTTGCAGGTGTGGCTGTGGTGCACACACATGACTGTATCAACAGGTGGCAGATAGGAGACAGGCTTGTCTACACCCAGAGCTCTGCCCCGTGGGCCCTGGATGGTTGATGGTCTGACATAGAAAGAGACTGCCCCTCCCCCCCACCTGGGATGAACCCAGAGCCACGGCAGAGCCTGGAAAGCTACCTGTGGTGTATTGGATATGCCAAAAACAGTAACAGTAATGAACCTCATTCTCAATGAATGGAGACGTTACTGGTATCACTCGAGCAAATTGATGAGCGACAGAAGACAAGTGACAAGGGACAACGTCATTAACAGTAAGTATGTAAAAATTAATTTAAAGTATGTCACATAAAGGCAGAAAAATGACACAATTTTCACTGAAAACATGAAAGAACAGAAAAATAAATGGCTGAACAGATTCTTAGGTATTGACATGAAATATTCCAAATCATACACACTTCATCCTAAGTCAATTTACCCTTTCTATTCTATGCAACTTTAAGCTCCAACAATTGTTTTGCTGTATGTGGAACTTGACAAATGGATACAAAAATATAGACGGAGAGAGGAATTGGCCAAATTTAGGCAAAATACTCCAGAAGAAGAATCAGGTGGGAGAAATAACGCTATGAGCTAACGATACTAAGTAAAAACCTACAGTGATGAAAACAAAGTGATATTGAGGCAAGCATATAAAAATAAACCAATGGCACAGAATGTGGTCCAGAAACAGACCGAGCAAATGCAGAAGTTTAATTTATGATAGGCAGTGCAGACTCATGGGGAAATGTACTTTTCTTAATGGTACCAACATAAAAATAACCAACCAAACAAACAAATGAAATAGAATGCTTCCTCGTGCCATTTATGAAAAAGCCCATTTCCTAAGATATTAAAGGTCTAGCTACAAAGGTCAAAAATTCTGGTTTTAAGGAGAAAATAGAATATTTCTTTTCATGAGTGCAGTTTAGAGGAGAAATCTTAAATTAGAAACAATGAAGGCCATACTGGTAAATTAAATGACATTAAAATAAACACTGTTCAAACACATTAAAAGGATTGCTGGGGGGAGGTAAATTGGCACAAGTGCTTTAGTAAACATTTTGGCATACCTATGACATAGGAAGGGCTTATAAGCTTCGTTGCTAGCAGAGTTACAATCTTGGGTGTACATTCTAGAGAAATTCTCTACAAGAATTCTCCTAGCAGCTTTGTGCCCACAGATATAAAAATGGAACAACAGAAGCGGTCCTTTACAGGAGAAGGAATAAATAAGTTCCTGGTGTGTGTAGTGTAATAAATAAGTTTCTGGCGCGTCACTCAATGACAGGCATACATTCCGAGAAATGCGTGGCATGATGTTGTTAAGCGAATGTCATGGTGTTATTACTCAAACCTGCATACCGAGGCTCTGTGCCATGGCCTGTGTGCCCACAACCCCCTGCATGGTCTGTCCGGGGCATCCTGAGTGATGCATGACTGCATTTGCCTGGAGGAATGTTGTGAGGCAGTGAAAACAGACATGGGAACAGGTGCCCATCCTAAAGGATAGCTCTCGGAGCACGTGCAAGCAAGAGAAAAGGCAGGAGCGAGTCCAAAAGGCAGAGCGATTCCATATAATTCCATTTATGTCAAGTGCAGAAATAGCAACGCCGAATACATTTTTAGGGCTTCAAACTTGGTAAGACTAAAAGCACAGCCTGGAGCGAAAATGCATGATTTTTTGGTAGAGGTGCCCACCCGGATGTGGGGGATGGGACAGTATGGAGACGAACACATTTGGATGTAAAAGTGACCACACCCTTCTATGGTCAGCAGTCCAGGCTCTGCACTCAGGGATCACTGCTGGTGGACTGGGAGTGCTGCATATGTGCTGCTGGGGGTTGAACCCAGGTCAGCTGCATCCAAGGCGATCGCTCTACCCACTGTACTATCTCTCTGGCCCCTCCATCTAGTTCTTAAGCTCGTTGTGGCTATTTGAAGCGTTGTTTTTTTCTCTCCATGGTTGCACTGGAAATCTTTGTTCCCTGTATATGGTTATGAGTGATAGTCTTTGTCCTCTATGCATGTTAGAGGGTTATACTGGCATGATGGTCTTCTAAACATGCTTATACTCGTTTGATAGTCTTCTACACATGGACACATTGGTAGTATTTCTTCCCTGCATATGGTTACTTTGGTGTCATACATGCTACAGAGGTAGTCTTCATAAAATGTGTCATTTTCTCCTGTATTTATTGTAGCTACTAATATTGCCTCTAGTTACTCATTAAAAAACATGGTTCAGGGGGTAGGTCGTTTGCCTTGCACGCGGTAGACCCAGTTTCAATCCCTGACATCCCATGTGGTCCCCCAAGCACCACCAGGGAGTAATTCCTGAGTGCAGAGCCAGGAGTAACCCCTGAGCATTGCTAGGTATGACCAAAAAGTAAAATAATAATAATAATAATTAATAATAACAATAATAATAACCCCCTCTCCCATGGTTCAAACCTTTGGGCACAGACAGAGCGTTACCTCTGCACCTCTTGGTGGACCTGCCTGTCCCTGCAGCTGCTTTGTGTGCTGGATTCCCGCCCGCGTCACCAACACCCATTCGTGACTGCTGTGTACAGAGATCTCTGTGCTCCAGATAGCTGGTGGGGAGAGGAGGGTGGTGCCAAGGGAGACGACAAGAAGGGAGGCAGCTAAGGGCATGTCCCACGGTATTCTCAGAGTGAGGGCCCTGACTGTGTCTTTCTGGAGTCTGTCCAGCCTGTTCTGTCCTGGAGCAGGTTCTGCAAAGCCGGCTTCAGATCTGCTTGGCCCTTGGGGCTGCCTTGTGGGACAGATGAATCAGCCGACACCAGCTCAGTGAGGAGGAGACAGGCATGGAAGACAGAAAGGCAAAGCACCATGCTTCTTTTACCTATCGTTGTCAAGGTTACCGGGAGTCTGGTGTTTCTTAGTAACCACTCCTCCTAAAATAGCCTCCCTGGGTGCCGCAGCAAACTGCACCCTGTCTCACCATAGGATCTGACACTGTTGGAGATGATGGGGAATGAGTTTAGACAGGCACACTCTAGCTTTACCATGTCCTTACCACACCCGCTGCTGGATTATAATCTCTGTTTCTCCGACTAAGAAATGGGCTCAGAGAGGCTAAATGACGTGTCCATGTTCAGACGTTACAAAGAAATCTTAGGGATTGCGCCTGCGTGGACAACCCCAAACCTCTGAGACCCTTCAGTTTTCCACCTTCCATCACAGCACGGGGATGCTGTGTGGGTAAGAAGTGAGCCGTGGAGGGTGAGGAAATAGGGAAGATATCCTGTTTTAGTAACAGGGATGCCATCACCTCCTGCCTTCTTCCTTGACTTTTGTTCAAAGGTGGGAGTCTTTATGCCTCTGGGACTCCCCTGATTAGGAGGTGAAGGTGTGAGGGGGCGTCTATTTCCATTGCCACTGACTCTTTAGATGTGGAAGGTGGCCCAAGGCAGGCAATTGTGCTGGTTAAGTCTTCAATACAAGTAGTGTTTGGATAAGCAATCACTAGTAGGAAGTGCGCCTTCTCAAAGCCCACTGCCTTGGGCATGCGACCATCCCCATGGGGAGACCCCAAGGAGCACCTGGCTGATGGTGGCCTTGGGGTCTAGCTCTGAGAGGCCATCTCTCATGGCAGCCAGGCCCCACACCATATGCCTTGACCCCAACAGCTTGTGTCTTATATCCATAGACATAAGCTGTTGGGGTCAGAGGGGCTGGAAGCTCTGGGTGAAGAAGGGAGATATTAAGGTGGGCTTGAGCGAGATGATGTGTTGAGAGAAACCAAAAGTAGAAACTTGTGTTTTTGTTTGGAAGCCAAACCCAACCATGTTCAGGGGCCATCCCTGACTCTCTGCTCAGGGGACCATACATGGTGCTGGTGTTAGAACCAGAGTCGGCCACATACAGGGCAAGCTCCTTACCTGCTGTACAATCTCCCCAGCCCTTGAACACGGCAAGTCCTGCCAGGCACAAAGGCAGCATCAGGAACAGGAAGTGAAGCTCACAGTGGAGGGCAAGTGGAGAGGCAGGAAAGTGTGAGGGGCAGGAGCTGAGATGACTTTGCTAAAATCCAATTTTACTGATGGGCCCATTACCTTGCAATCCCGTCCAGTCTCAGGGGCACAGCTGCACCCTCAGGATGGGTTTAAGACTCCCACAGCCACTAGCACAGTCCCAGTGCTATCATGGTGTCAGGACGACACCCTCTACCCCTTTCTCTAGCCCATCTTCCCCTTTCCCTCTGGTATCCACCCTGATGTTCACAGCCAAGAGTTATTATTATTATCATTATTATTTTATAAGCCACTTTATTTATTTTAGTGTCACTTAAATTTTTTTTCTTTTTTTAAAGTATTTTATTAAACCACTGTGAGATATACAATTACAAGATGTTCATATTTGGGTTTTGGTCATACAGTGTTCCAGCACCCATCCCTCCACCAGTGCCCATCTCCCACCACCAACGTCCCCGGTTCCCTCCCCCCTCCCCCAGCCCTCCTCCATGGCAGGTTCTTTATTTCTTTCCCTTTCTCTCTCTTTCTCTTTTCCTTCCCTTCCAGACAATGGATTACAGAACATACATTAAAGGGTTGTCATGTGTATCTTTTTGCCTGTATTTAATGCTCAGTTCTAGGTTGGTATTAGAACTTTAGACAATTGTTAGCACACTGTTCCATAAAAAATTTTCTTTTACCACCTATTTTAATTTTTTTATTGTGCTTTGCCAGTTGGTTTGTTTTGGTTATTTATAGTTCATATAAAGTGAAACCATCCAGTTGCCTTCCACTTCCTGATTTGATTCACTCAGCATCATTCTTTCAACAAGTTTCATTCACAGTGTTAAAAAGGAAGGACTTAAAACAGCGCAACAGTGATGCAGTGAGTATTTATATCACAACTTCTTTGTTTAGGCACCTGTCATTGTACTTTTAGATTGATTTCTTGTTTGAGCTACTGTAGGTCATACATAAGCCTGTAAGTGTCGGATGCACATGCCCACACAGTGTTTCCACGTTCTCAGGAAATGTCCAGCAGGGGCAGTGTCATTAGGCAGGATGAGTCCACTCAGAGGGAAGAAAGCAGGAGAAAACAGTATCGCATAGGTTCTCTGCAGAGAAGCAGAGAGATCTGGCTCCCAGGAGCAGGGTCGTTGGGTCCATTCTCAGTGACCTCTGCAGCCAAGGAACCTCAAGGAAGAGCTTTGATAGACTCTCTGAGCCACCCAGCCTGCACATGCTTAGAACTCAGCCAAGCATGTCAGCAGTTGCTTGGTTTCCTAGATCTTCTTCCAAATTTTTTTTGTTTGATTCTGAGCATGTATCAGGGTTAATGAAGCAATTCTATTATTAAACCACTTAGAAACTTAGAAGACAATGTATTGGGGTTTGGATGGGATAATTAGCTATTGGGGAAATAGATTTGTAAGAGAATTACATATAAATCTCATGTATTAGCCCTTTCTGCCACATCCCTGAAAAAATTTAAAAATCCCCCCAAATCCAAAACAACAAAATAATTGGGATCACTCAAGGCATAGAATAGTGAAGGTGCTTAGCGTACCTGCCTGTCACGAGAGCATATGGGACGTTAGCATCCCCTCTTGCCCACCTTAGGTATATGTGATCCTGTGACTCTGTTGTCTCATTCACTGTCCTGGTGGGTCACATATGATCTCCACAGTCAAGTGTGTTGAAGTACCAGGGTGAGACCCTCAGTGAGCTCTGCAAGTGAAGCCATGTGTGAGCACCACAGCCCTAAAGGGCAAGGGTGTAACCCTTCAGGGGCGTCTCCTTGGGGATCACCATACAATGCCCATATCTTGTGCATCTCAATTAAAGTCAAACCCCAGTAAGCACCATGACCAAGTGTGTGAGCTATCAACCTTATATAAGACCCCTGGTAAGCACTACAGTTGAAAACTGGGGAGCACCATTGTCAGAAGTATATGAAACCTGGTCATCAGATCAAGAGAAATGAAAAAATACTATTCAAATAGATAAATGAATTTTTTTTTTTTAAAAAGGGTCATTCAAAGAGTTTAGAAATGAGCTACTTTGAGCATTTTGGCTAAAAGCAAAGCATTTCTATTTCCAGTGACAAGCTTCAGAAAACACTCCAGACTACTGAGCTGAGCTCCATCTCTGGTTTCACATCTACTGGGAAGGTTAGAATCATTCTCACTTTTGAAGAAGTGTGTGATTCTGCTGAAAGCCGTGAGGATTGGCTTTGGCAGAGCAGAGACCCGCTAAAATGCTGGGGCACCAACCTATTCTTTGCTGTGAATCATCAACTATATTTTAAATCATTTTTGTGGAAGGAGAATGGAGGTTTGAGGACATGTGGAGCAAGCAGAAGGGGCTTGAATAAGGGACTCTGTTGGGAAGAGCTCTGAGAGCGCCCCAGAGGACCTTGTAATATCAGCCGGGGCTCCGGTCCTTTCCCTGATAGCAGATACATGGGACGACCTTGACCTTGGTGCTTAGTGTGGCTCAGAGATCTACAAGGCTCATTAACAGGCATGATGTCACTGGTTCCAGAGTCCTATTGAAAAGGGGCATGAAGCTTTTCCCCCAAAGGGTCCATATTGCTGGCACCCTATGTTCACTCCAAGTAAATTTGGACTCAATGTGCTAAGTTGAAGTTCAATCAATGAGTCAAGGGACCTGGGACAGTAGATGAGTTGGAAGGACAGAAAGAGCACTGAATTGGAACCAGGAAGAATTGAGGTGAGAAGCAGATTGTGGAAGCACTTTATAAAAGATGAACTTGAAAAATACACCTGGAGTTCACCAGCAAACCTGAGGAGCCCCGAGGAGGTTGGGGCCAGAGTGTGGGAGAACCCTGAAGCCACAGGCAGCATTTGGGTGAAAGAAGCAGTTGCTCAGCTTGGAAAGAAGCAAACTTCCTCCCAGGTCTGCTTTGCGTGGCACAGCTTACAGATGTGGTAAGGAGAATGGAAGTGGATGGGGTCTACAGGATGTCAGGTGGGCAGATGGGGAAAACGCTTCAGCCCCTGCCTCTGTTTCTCGGTCCTGCCCCCTCCCCTCCTCCTCCACTTGTCATTATGTTTCACAGGCTGGCACACTGCTTAATGAGCTCTAATTATTTAGTTGTCATTTCTGCATTTCATTGTTTGCCCATGAACTGATTCACTTGTTTAATCAAATTGATGCCAATGCACTTCCTTCTAAAGTGCATTGTTTAAGTCAGGATGTTTAGCAAAAGAAAGTGCTGTGGCATTGGTGGGGAACATGACTTTTCAAGTTAGGAGATGATGGATGGGGCTCCAGGTCTGATGTTTCTCAGTCAGTGAGGTGAGCCCCCCCAAGGAACTCCAGTTTATGCTACCTGTAGCGTTGGGAAAGTGGCACGGCTTCTGCAGGGAACTGGCACAAATGGGATCCATGAACATGCCGAGACAACTGGGAAAGAGAGCAGGTTCATTGTAAAACATACGTGCCCCCCCAGGAATAGGCCGTTGGTCCCTAGAAGGAGGGCATTGAGACCCAAGATTTCCAGGCAGAACTTCAGAAGGGAAGATTTGCTTTCATGACACTAGAGATTATTCCCATAAATTCTTTCCAAGGGAATCAATCCAACATAACCTGGGCCTCGGGCAAGTTTCTGTTCTTCTATGAAGTTTACAATGTCTTGGGGAGACATTAAAGCAATTTTCCCCTATAAAATATTGAACAATGGGGAAAGGAGTCCTTAACAGCTAGTTCCACTCAACATAGAACTACTTTAGCACTTGATAAATCATCTGTGTCTACTTGGAGGCCATAAAAAATACCACAAATAGACTGCTCCAAATGCAGATAAAATACCCCCCCATCCAGCCTACCCCCCTCTGTTCTCTAAGCTGGTGGTTCAAGATGAGGGTGCCTGGATGGCTGGTGCTGGTGGAGAAGCCTCTTATATCCTCTGTCCTTATAAGGGCGCCAGGTCTGTGGATCAGGCCCCACCCTCCCAGCTTCACTCAACTTGAATCTCCTCCTTCCACACTCTGTCTCCAGATAGTCCAATCAGGTTCCACACTGGCTAGAAAGAGAACACAAGTTGGATCACAGAACTCTCACTGCGTTACTGAGAAGCAAGAAGCTTGGGCTAAGGATTCTGAGGGACTGGGCTGAGAGCCTACTCACCTGGCAAGTTATTCTGCCCTCCCCCAACCTAGTTTCAGCAAAACGGGGGGACTCAAACATGGCCATCAGGGCTTCTGTAAGAATTAGGGGATAAGTCTGTGGTGGATGCCCAGAGCCCCCCCACAGTGGTCATGGTCCCAGTGAAAGGCCCTTCCTCCCTCTTCCAGCCTTCCTTCTCTTCAGACCTTGCTTTTGTCCCACTGCTCTTTACATGCCGAGTTGTTGAATCATCCATACAGTTTTCTTCTTCTTCTTCTTCTTCTTCTTCTTCTTCTTCTTCTTCTTCTTCTTCTTCTTCTTCTTCTTCTTCTTCTTCTTCTTCTTCTTCTTCTTCTTCTTCTTCTTCTTCTTCTTCTTCTTCTTCTTCTTCTTCCTTCTCCTTCTCCTTCTTCTTCTCCTTCTCCTTCTCCTTCTCCTTCTCCTTCTCCTTCTTCTTCTTCCTTCTTCTCTTCTTCCTTCTTCTTCTTCCTTCTTCTTCTTCCTTCTTCTTCCTTCTTCTTCTCCTTCTCCTTCTTCCTTCTCCTTCTCCTTCTCCTTCTTCTTCTTCCTTCTTCTTCTTTTCTTCTTCTTTTTCTTCTTCTTCTTCTCTCTCTCCTCCTCCCTTCCTCTTCCTCCTCCTCCTCCTCCTTCTCCTCCTCCTCCTCTTCCTTCTTCTTCTTCTTCTCCTTCTTCTTCTTTCTTCTTCTTCTTCTTCTTCTTCTTCTTCTTCTTCTGCTTCTTCTTCTGCTTCTGCTTCTTCTGCTTCTTCTTCTGCTTCTTCTTCATCTTCCTCTTCCTCCTCCTCCTCTTCTTCCTCCTCCTCTCCTCCTTCCTTCTTCTTCTTCTCCTTCTCCTTCTTCTTTTCCTCTCCTTCTCCTTCTCCTTCTCCTCCTTCTCCTTCTCCTCCTTCTCCTTCTCCTTCTCCTCTCCTCCTCCTCCTCCTCCTCCTCTTCTTCCTCCTTCTCCTTCTCCTTCTCCTCCTCCTTCTCCTCATCCTTCCTCCTTGTGTTCTTACTCCTAATTCTATGTTCAGTGATCACTCCTAGCTCTGTATTCAGTGATCACTGCTAGTGGGCTTGGGGAATCATATGGGTGCCAGGAAATAAACCTGGGATTGTTGCGTGCAAGGCAAATGCCCAACATTAGTCTCCTTTTAATACTCTTTTAATATCATACCCTCAACTTAGTTGAAAAGTAAATGTTTTTCTATTTTTTGGCATGAACTTTGGAATTCTTTATTTGTTTATTTATTTATTTGGCTTGGGGGTACACATCTGGCTGTACTTATGACTTATTCAGCTCTGCACTCAGGAATCACTTTCTTTTTTTTTTTCTTTTTGGTTCACACCTAGTGATGCTCAGGAGTTACTCCTGGGTCTGCATGCAGGAATTAGTTCTATTGTTCTATCTCTCAGTGGTGTTACTAAATTTACTGTCTGGAGATGTATGGAGCTATTTGGTGCTAGTTGAGCCTTCTGTTATTTCTGTTTACTGAGCTTACGTAGTTCTATGCTACTTTCCCATCTGATGTGGGGCGCTCCTGCTGGACCGTCAGAATTGTGGAATTTGGAGATGTCATGCCACCATGAATGCAGCTACATGATTCCAGGACTGGAATGGTTAAGCCCAAAGTTTTCAGCCTGAAAACCAGTATGTAGGGGAGTTTCATTGGCTTGACATCTCCGATATTCTGGAATTTTGTGATGATCTGCATTTCCTTCATGGTTAAATCTCTGAGGCTCTGGAGTTGGAACTAGGGAGAGTGGTATGCTTCCTTCTGAGTGATAATCCCACTTTAGGAGCACGCAGGGCAGTGCCTTTGATTGTTCTCAGCTTATCTCTCCTGGTGTGAAATCAGGACCTCTGTTTCAGTCTATAACATCCACCGTAGAGCCTCTATATGATAAGTGGAGATGGAGGGAGAAGGGGACTCTCACTTCTTATCTTTACTCGTCCAGAATCTTTCTTCTGCCATAGATAACTAGGGGCAGGATAAGAAGTGCCTCCCCAGAGAGTTTCTGCATATTTCCAAGTGGGAATTTGGGGTAGGTGGTGAGAGGGACCCAGCGCTCCCTGCTCTTGACTTTACCTGTCTGGAATGGAGTTTCAGTCAATTGCCTCATGGGGAGGAGAGAGCAGATCATAGTTCATATGTTCACACTTCTTCGTGAGTTTTAGTGGATTGCACTGAATAAATAGTTCTTCATTATTGTGTATGCCCTCAGGACTATTTTGAGAGAATATAAATGAATGTTTCTTTTAAAAATAATTCTCACCAGTTTTATTGGCCCTTGAGCTCATCATGTTGCCAGGCTGCAAGTGGAACCGACTTGCAGCAATTTTTTATAACAAGACTTTTAACTGTTTCTGAATCTCTCTGCTATAGCACATTGGGGCTGCTGCTATGCCAATGTCAGTATTCTTAACTATTCTACAGGATATCTTCATTTCAGTGGGTTTTACGGACTGTACCTTGGAACTGGTTGTCTGGTTCAAATTCACTGAAGGCTTGTCTGAATTGTATTCTTCATCACTTGTATCACTTGTCATTTGTCTTCCTGCTGTTCATTGATTTGCTTGAGTGGGCACCAGTTCGTCCCTATTGCGTGCTAGTGTTGTGCTAGGGCCTCTGCTCACTGCAGGAACACGAAGAGCCTCAAACCATTCATTCAGGTCATGGAAGGAGGTCCATCATCGTTACTGCTCTTGACATATTGAATACAACACGGGTAGCTTGCCAGGCTCTGCCATGCGGGTGGGATACTCTCAGTAGTAGATCTTGTGTATTCTTCATGTAACCAATAATTAAGAGTCAATAAAAATTCTTAGAAGAAAAATAAATCATCAGGACTGTTGAATTCAGTGTCTCAGTGAGCTTTTATTCCCTTGAAGTTCACCAGGCTTCTCTCTGTGAAGACCTGCCCTTAGACATAACAGAGACCACTAGCTCCCTTCTTCCTTTAGACAGTAAAAGTTTCAGCATTTAAGACAATGTATAACCAACAAGTAACCGCAACTTTTGGCCTCCTTTGCAGCTGTGTCCAAGGGGATCCACTTTTGGTTCATTGGCTGTGAAGAAGACAGGACAGGCAATTCCCAATTATCATCATTGTCATTGTTTATTTATATCTCCCCTCTCCCTTGTTGTGGCTGTTGATTCTTCCACAACAAGGGTGGCCCATATGGTTGTCATACTTACACCTGTTTAGTTGCGGTGCTTGCTAGGAGTCATACATTTTAGTTATGTTTTTGCTTGCAGAGCTTTTCAGGGGCTTACACCCTTGGTCGTGTTGCTCACATGAGTTTTGCTTACGTTGTTCACAGGAGGTCACACATGCTAGTTGTTTGGATATACCTGGCTGTGGTATACCAGAGATGAAACAATATTGTTATGTCATAAGGGGTCTTTAACAGTCCAGCCAATAGATTACACTGATGTGTACTAGGTGTTGAACTTGCAGCTTAGCGTGCCTCATGTGTGCAAGGCAAGCACTCTTCGTTCTACTGCTGAGCTACTCCCAGTCTTTCCAGATGATTGTTTTAAGTCCACAAAGTACTTTTCCTGTTCAAGAAGCAAGGGATGGGATATAAAGGAGATTCGGAGTAGCCAGTGTTCACCCTATAGACAGAGAGGACAGCCTTGGGGCTGGCTAGCAAAGATGACCTCATAGAGCCGGAACACCTGTCAGCTTGGGCGACTGCCCACACTTAGCCTGTTACATGAAAGAGAAATGCATTCCTATTTTAAGGCACTGCATTTTGAAGTCTCTGCCATAGCAGCTTGGCCTAAACTCCAAGTAACACATATGTTAGCAGACTTATAGTGTGGTTAGGTTTCTAATGATCTGGATACGATTCTCTGCCAGATCCATTCTAAGAATTCCTTGTTTATTGATATCCCTAATATTGCATAGGTTGATAAGATATTATAGGAGACACATTCTACCGATCTCACTTATAATTTTGATAACACTTTAGTAAGATATAACTCTTAACAAGTCTGAGGACTTATTTATGTCAGCCAGTGAAAATTACATAATATGGTGGGTTTCCTTTGTGCGTTGACTTCTTGGAAGTGAGAACCAGGCAGATTCAGAGCTTACTGTCAAAACCTTAAGTTTTTGAAACTTTAAGTTTCAAAAATTCTGTTTATTCCTTTGTGTGTGTGTGTGTGTGTGTTTTTGCTAGAGATCGAACCCAAGACCTCACACACCCCACACAGAACTCTACCTTGAGTCACATCCATGATTCCTACAATCATTTTGTTTTTGTCTATTAACATCTTAGAACAGCTGTCTCAGCCCTTTAGTTTCTTGCCCATGCTCTTCATGGACAGTGGTTTCGCTCATTGTGTTCAATAGTTTTCTCTAGACACTGAGGAGCTTCTCCTCACCTGACAGCTCAGTTATAGCACTTTCTGTGTGTGGATAGACTTCGATATGGAACACGTCTTCTAGACTTCTATGAGCACTTCTAGCAAATTGATGTCACTGTGAGACTGTCATGTCTTTTGATTCTAATTGTCTCCATTAAGGGGGTGCATATAATTAGAATCAGTTCCCTATAAATTGGCCTCTATATAGAAATGAGATAAAGTCAAGAGTCAAGAGCTTGAGACAATCAATCTGGAGATTTCTTTTTTTTCTTCTGTTTTTTGTTTTGTTCTGGGGTTACATCTAGTAATGTTCAGGGGTTACTCCTGGATCTGCACTCAGGAATCTCTTCTAGCAGTGATCAGGGGACCATATGGGATGTCAGGGATTGGATCCGGGTAGGTGTATGTGTGGGGGTGAGGGAGTGCTATTCCAGGCTGCAAAGCCTTGGGTTCGAAGGCCCAGAAAAGAGAAGTTTTTCTTCTAGCTTGGGTCACTCTAGCTTAGTTTAACTAAGGCCCTTGTGTTCCTGGGAAGGGAATAGGGTAGAAGACGAAGCTGGAGAAACAAGCATATATTCCCAGATGCCTCCCCATTGGGGGTGAGTCAATGAAGGAGAAGAGTCATTGAAGATAGGATGATGTGACTGCCAATCATAGGTGCTCATCCATTCATTGATGCTTCTAGCAAACACAAGGTGGGCTCTAGGCAGGACCTGGGGAGGAGGAGTGCTGAGGGAGGAGCACCCAGATTTCCAGAACCCTGCCTCAACCCACATTCTATATAGTCCCCTTTGCCCAAAAATCTTTTATTGGGGGCTAGAGCGATAGCCCAGCGGGTAGGGCATTTGCCTTGCACGCGGCCGGCCTGTGCCGGCCTGGGTTCGATCCCTGGCATTCCATATGGTCCCCCGAGCACCGCCAGGAGTAATTCCTGAGTGCAGAGCCAGGAGTAACCCCTGAGCATCGCCGGGTGTGACCCCCAAAAAAAAAAGCAAAAAAAAATATTTTATTGGAGCACTATTTTTTTTCCAATGTAAAAAATATGTTCTGTGGTAAAATAAACTGAAAAAACAAGGTTATTTTGTCCTTCTTGGAAATTTTTGCCTATTAACTTTTTCAGAACTCAAGAGTGATTTTGAACTTGGTGTCTTTGCTTTCCAGGAATACCCTAACAAAGCACCATACTCAGGGTGGTTTACAAGAACAAAAACTTATTTTATTATCTTTTGGCAGTTTATAAGTACTGCTTGAATGTGTCAGCTGGGCAGTGTTCCCTGCAGCCTCGCAACTTTTTTGGTTGCTGTCTGTCAGGACTGTGTGGCTAAGGGGCATCCTCCTTGGCCTCATGGCTGTTGTCTTGGCATGGCTGTTAACCCCCAGTCTCCTGTCCTCCTAGGAATATGAGTCCTGTTGAGGAGGCATCCACGGCCCCAGCAGGACCCTTCTTTACTAATCACATCTCCAAGAATCCTATTTCCAAAGGCAGTCACATTCTGAGGTCCTGGGGATTAAGTTTTCAACCTATGTTTGGGAAACAAGCACAGGACACTTGATTTAGCTCAGAATTTCCCACACAGTTCCTCTTACTCTCAGAACTCCTTTGAAAAGTGCCTTAAAGCCCTCAGAGGTAGTGGTGAGAGCTTTCTCTCTTGGGGACAAAAAAGATGGAGCCAGCCTTGGGGTGAGGTAAGGGATAGAGGCCTTCTAGTGCAGAAGGGGATTCTGGCTCTTTCTGAGGTGGCCCCCACTCCCACCACAGGGACACAGGAATCAGGGGTGCACAAGAGAATGTTCTTCAATTCTGCCCTGATGTGTGCTGTCCTTCTCCTCCCCAGGGCCACTCAACAACGTTCCAAGATGTTTCAGTTGATGTGGGCAGAGCAGGGTTGGGAGTTGGTTGTCTGTCTCCAAAGGGACATTTTCTTGTTTCACGATCCATTCGAGCAAACAAGCTACCGAGAGCAGCATCTGGCTCATCTCGATTCCTGTCACACCTGGGCCTGTGCCACCACCGAGGCTGCGATGGTGAGACGTGGGCGGCATTTTCATATCTACTGAGTGGAGTTGTGGAGATGCACCCAAAATAGACCTCAGGTTGGTAAACAACTTTGGTTCTGGCTCATTGATTTCCTACCTTGTCTGGTGACCTGCCTGCCTCTGCCTCACACTCTGTCTTTGTTATGCTGAGGAGAAGATGAGGAGCATTTTATGTTTTCTTTTTTTTACCTGTGGTAAAAGATATGGAATTAGGTTCAGGGTTTGCCACCAATTCTCAAATTGAATTTATGTAACTCCAAAAAGGGCACTAATAGCACAGTCCCTGTCTACCTGTCCTAACTGTAGTGAGGGGCAGATGGATGAAAAGAAGGATGATAATACTAACTTCCATTTTCCTCATCTTCATCTGTGGCAGAATGAACGAGATGGAGGGACATTAAGTTTCTTGACAGGGTCAATGTTCATAAAGTACCGTGCAAGTGTGATATACATTGTTATTTAAAGCTCTCCTTATACAAAAACATGGTATTCATCAGAAGATATTAGACTAAAAACTGCTTTATTTCACTCCAACAATAAACTTTTGCTAAAGAAAAACTCTGCAACATTAAAAAAATATTAAGCTAGGTTAAGATATAATCGTCATGTCATAAAACTTAGGTATACAGTTGGTGAGATTTGTCAATGTCTATAGTTATGTAAACACCATTACAATACAAATGAAATATTTGTACCATTAGTCTGAAATACCCTCTGTCCCTTTGTACTCAGTCACTCCCTCATATTGCCAGGCCCTGGCAAATCTAGATTTAATTTTTTAAAATTTTATTTTATTAAGGCACCAGAAGAGAGATACTCCAGACCCAACCACTTCAGACTCACAGCTATGCCGATGGGCTCCACGTGGAAGCAGCCCATTGAGTTCTGGAGGCGGTATAGGGTGGTATAGTAAACCCCAACATAGCTCCAAGGGTTCACTCACACATGCGGGAGAGGGCCACGCTAGCTGAACTTGGAGCAGGGATTTAGGCTCCTCCTCCCATTCCTCCACCTCCATGTCAGTGGATGTGGCTGGGAGCTTCCACCCACCACAGCAAGCAACCCCAGAAGAGAGAAACTCCAGACCCACAGCTGTGCCGGAATACCAGAAGAGAGACACTCCAGATCCAATCACTGTAGACCCACAGCTGCGCTGCTCGGCCCCATGTGGAAGCAGCCCATGTCTGCTGCTGTGTGACAGTCTCAGATAGTACTGGAAGTTAGGACCAGGTCCTTACCAGGATCTTTCATATGTATACACTGTATGCAGTTCTAGGCAGGTTCTAGCCATGGTCTGTCATCCCAGTGAGCCTAGCAAGAAGCCAGAGGAATCCCCACACCATGAAGTCAGTCATTCTCAACATCCAGACTCCACAGCTCCTTAGAACTCTACCCAAGAGAAAAGCTGATCTCCCGTCATTGAGGTTCATCAATAAATGTTTGAGATGAGAGCCTTCTACTGAGAGTATACCACCTACGGCAGAGCCTGGCAAGCTACCCGTGTTGTATTTGATATGCCAAAACCCAGTAACAATTATGGACCTCATTCCCATGACCTGAAGGAATGGTTTGAAGCTCTTTGTGTTCCTGGAGCAAGCTGATGCCCTTGGGCTACACTTGCTTGGACCAGGATGTATGGAGATGTTACTGGTGCCCACTCGACCAAATTGATGAACAATGAGAAGACAAGAAGACAAGTGATACAAGTGAAGGCACATTGATTTACAAAGTTATTCATAGTTGTGTTTTAGACGTACAGTGTTCCGTCCCTGATCCTGCCACCAGTGTCAACTTAACTCCACCAGGGTTTCCAGTTCTCTCTCTTACCCTGCCACCTCCAGCCTGCCATCTACAGACAACTTTCTAAATTGATTATGAAAATTTGTGTCTCATGATTTCAGTGTTGTTGATGCTGTAGTTTGGATATTTAGCTCTGTGATTCCTTAAGACCATCTAGGTACCTGAGTCACCTTGACCCTGCCACCTGTTGTTTATTGCCTGTCTTTTCTCTGCCCCTCCACTAGATTTCGTTGCTACTCCTCCCTGTACTCTGGGGCAAAGGGAGATTTAGGCATTCCCTCCTTTAAACTATTGCATTCCTTCATCTAGTCTGTTATTCTAATAGACTTAATTTCTTTCTTTTTTATTCTCACATTTTTGCCTTTTGTTTTTCTGAAGAGGAGATAAATTAAATCACACAGAAGCTTTGAATGCTTGAACTCATTCTCTCAGGATAATGCTGTTAAAGTATATCAATATTGGGCAGAGATGCTTCTGGTCCCTGTGCAAGGCTGAGAGTATTGGAGCACCCTGAAGGGGGACCTGTGAAGCTCCAGCCCATCCCAGCAGCCAAAAGCCTCTACACTACAGTTGCTGCCATGTTCAAGCCATGTTCTTTGCTACTCGTAGAAATTAAAATAAATTTCTTTTAATTTCTCCACCCAGAGACAGACATGGGGCAGAGCTGCTACTGGCTCTCACTGTGCCCAGTCGCTCATGAGGCGCCCGGGAGGGATGGCAGGTTCTAGCCCTGGCCCACCACCCCAGTAGAGCCTCACAACAAGCCAGATGACCCCCCCCCACCCGAGGGCCTCCATTTTCCACATCCGGACTTTCCCCCTCGTCAGAACTCCACCCAGCAGACCAGCCTATCATAGCCCGGCTGCGCGGCCGCTTGTGGCCGCGCAGTTCATCAATAAATGCTGGATTTTGAGATGACTACAAGAGTATGCTACCCACGGCCAGAGCCTGGCAAGCTTCCCGTGTCGTATTTGATATGCCAGATAAAAGTAACAATTATTGACCTCATTCCCATGACCTGATGGAATGGTTTGAGGCTCTTTATGTTCCTGGAGCAAGCAGGTGCCCTTGGGCTCTACTTGCATGAGACAGGTCATATGGAGATGTTACTGGTGCCCGCTCGAGCCAATCAATTATGAACGGGGAAGACAGTGACAGTGATACCCAGAATTTAATCCGTTGAAAAACACAGGTATGTGGGTTTTGTGACTGAAATCTCCAAGCTTTTATATAGTTGAGGATGGGCTACCTCCCCCATCTCCCTGTTCTTCCGAAGGGTTGACAGTCACACCCATACCCCAAAATCACTTCCCAGTTAAAATTTAACTCCAATTTTATCACCCTGTTAAAAATTTTGGAATCTTGGAGTGTGCAACCATATTCTCAGTTATGTGACGTCTCAAAAACTGCTATACTGATATACTAAGTAGCATACCACATTTAATGGATGTAAAATAAAAGAGGAACAATAACAAAATATATACACACAATACCTATCCTGTAGCAACATATCAGACAAGGGCTTAATAGCTCCATTGTGAGATTGAACAATCTTCACTAACTTTCTTCTAAGAAAACATTTTTAGATCATTTTTAGCAGATCACCTATAACAAGATATATAAAATAAATTATTGAGGGTTTGCTATAGGGGCAGGCTTAAGTGGTGGCAAGGAAAATTGGAAATAATGGTGGTGGAACTGGGGTTAAATATTGAATGTCTATAACAAATTAACATGAATATCTTGTTTTAAAACAATTAAATAGAAGATCCTAAGTTTAATTAGCTCAAAAGTGAAAGCAATTATACAGATGGCCCAATTTGCATGTAACAGCTCAGTAAAAGCTGTTGACTTTTGCAATACCAGTATGAGATATATGTTTTAATAAGCAATATAAAGTAGATTAATCAGTGTCTACTGGGAGCAGACTTGGTGGGTGGGTGGGAAACTAGGGCCTTTGGGGTGGCAAAGGCACATTGGTGGTGGGACTGGTGTTGTAATATTGGATACTTGAAACAACTCTATAGTGAACAACTTTGAAAATCACAGTGTTTTAGTAAAGTTTAAAAAAATAAAGTATATTCAATGTGTCCACAGTGCATTCCTTAACCTGTGAATTTTTTAAAATTTGGAAACTATTATTACAAATGAAGTTTCTATGAATATTCACATACCACCCTTCTACAGACATGTTTTCATTTCTCCCAATGGATATTAGATGTAGAATGATGGGGCATGCGTAAATGTGTTTACCTTTTGGAGAAACTGCTTAATTATTTCCAAAGTAGCTGTCCATTGCCAGTGCCTAATAGTTCATAGTGCTTTGCATCTCTCTGAGAATTTAATATTGCCAATAAATGTTTTTACTTGTAGCCAAACTTACACTGTGTGGTGGTATTTCATTATAATTTAATTTGTATTTCATGGTGACTAGTGATGTTGAGCATCCTTTCCTGTGTTTATTTGCCACCCATATTTCTTCTTCAGTCAAGTATCTGTTCAAATATTTTGCCCAATATAAAAATGAACTTACTTTGAATGCTGAGGCCTAAACATATTTTGGAATGAAGTCTTTTATTTGATAAGTATTTTGCAAGTAAATCCCCCAATCTATGTTTGTTTTCTTTTTAATAAAGTATCTTTTAGGTGGAGGGAAGATTTCACATGTGGTGGAGCTGCTGCTGGAATATAGTATATCTAAACCTCAACTCTAGATAACTTTTCAAATCATGATGCCTTATTTTTCTTGGTGGTGCTCAAAGGACCCTAAGTCTTCCCCTCTCCTTCCGCCTCCAGCCCCAGCCCTGCCCTCTTATCTCCGGTGATTGTTGGCCAAGACGTTGGTGGTTCAAAGCAAGGGCCCCAGGATAGATGCCGCTCAGGTTCTGTAGTACTGGACATACTCAGGCCACCCCTGAGGTACTGGTGGTCTACAGCGATGCACCCAGTGATGCTCCTGGGGCTGTGTGGTGTTGAAATGAGCCTAGGTCAGGTGCAAGCTAGGCAGGTTCCCTGACCACTGGGTTATCTCACGTCACTTTATTAATGCTTTTGATTCCTATTTGTAACAAACACCTAGTCAAAATTCTAAGTCAGAACAAGTTTCTTATGTATTTTCTTCTTAGGTAGTGATAGCTTTAATTTTTATACTTGAATATCTTGAATTAATTTTGTATGTGGTATGAAGTTTATGGGTTGAAGTTTCTTTTTTTTTTTTTTTTGCATTTTGATGCTCAATTGTTTTGAGTCAGTTGTTGAAAAGTCTAGTTTTTCTTCTCGAATTACTTTTTCACCCAACAATAAATTATCCACAGACCATGTATGCATGTTGGATTCTCTGAATTGATATATGTGGGTTTTTTTTTTTCACCATTCCACAATTCTAAAACTGTGGCTTTATACGAATTGTTTTGTTTTGTTTGGAGAACACACATTGTGGTGCTCAGGGCTTCCTCATGAGTCTGTGCTAAGGGATCAGTCCTGGCAGGGCTTGGAGGACCATATGTGGTACTGAGGATGGATCTTCAGTCTACCACATGCAAGGCCAGCATGCTCACTCCATCTCGGGCCCAGCGACGGAAAACACACAGTGATTCCTCCAACCTTGTTTTTATCAAACTTGTTGGGTTATTTTGATTTATTTTGAATTTCCATACAAACTTTTGATTGATTTCTAGTTTTTTTTTTTGGTGGAGGGGGATGGGATTTGGGACTAGTAATATTAGCATTTGTAGCTAGATCAATTTCAGAAGAATTGACATTTCACAATATTGTGTTTACTAATTTATGAACATGGTATAATCTCTCAATTTGTTTTTATTTTTCCTATTGGTATTTTCTGGTTCTTAAGCATACAGAAAACTACATATTTTTGAAAGCTTTATCGCTTAGTATCTATGATCTTATGCTACTCCAAATAGATGCATTTGTATTATGTATGAATTTATGTTTGTTATTTCCTATTGTTCATTGCTTGTATGTAGAAATACAGTTGACTTTTAGGCATTACTACTGTTTCCCATGTCCTAGGTAAGCTAGTATGTAGTTTCCTTGTGGCTTTCTGCCCAGACAATTCTGTTCTCTAGAAATAAAGCTAACTCTTTTTTCCCTTTCGGGGTATCCAAACAGTATGCCTTTAATCCTCCCTTTCCTCTTCTCCTCTCTGTTTCAGGACACCTAAAAGCCTAGGCCTCTGCATCTGCCCTGGATTGCCTCCTGCAGGTCTCTTCATAGATAGGGGGTAGTCTGAATGTGGCAGTCTTATCTGACCATGTATTCTCTACTGGCTGGTATAAATATTCTCTCATGCTACCACAATCATCGTGGGACTAGCTAGATCTTACCAGCATATTTGCCTGGCCACGTTGGATCTCTAAGTAATTAGACCAGAAAGAAATGCTGTTTGCCTCCAAGCAAGCATGGCTCCCGGGTAACTCCAAAGGCAACTAAAATACAAAACTACCGTGAAGTAGACGAGACTCTTGTGAAGGCTTGGAGAAATATTTAACTGGCATTAGTATTAGTCTTTGGTACAGAGACATGCCATCTCAGAAACCCCCTTCTCTACCCTATAAAGGCAATTCCAGGCAGATCTTGGCTCAAGACATTAGGTGAGGTGCTGGGAGAAATTACCTGAGGTCATTTGACCCTTCCTGCCAGGGGAAGTTACATTTAGCTTATAGCTTCTCCCAGCTCTGCTGAGGCTTTTAATTAGCTCTGGGTCCTTGTAAACAACCAGATGGCCTCCTGAAGTTGCTACATTTCTATAGAGCTATTTTCCTGTTTTTATCTCTAGATAGCCCAGCCCAGATGGGCTGGGCTGGGGAGTTTGGGCGGATTTCTAGCTGTAAAATAAGCTGCAAGAAAAAAGAGGCTCTCTCCTTTTTTCCCCTTTTTGCCATTTCGGCTTCCCTTGGTGTTTTGCTTCTCTGTCCTCTCCATTCTCTGTTGGGCCTCAACATGTGGTGGCAGCTATCTTGGCCTACACCTTGCTGGGGCCTAGCTGGAAACCCAGAGTTCGGAGGTTTTCCCTGCTCTTGAATTGTATATTGGAGCCTGTGATAGTAAAGCCCTTCTAAAACTGCATCGGATTCCTGAGTCTTCATCCATTCCCCACCGACTTTGGAGGTAGAAGGGAACTCGCTTCCGGTACTGTTGGGGACCCTGACTGCGCTCCCCAACACCTCTCCTCTTTTCTTCTTTCTTCATTGGCTTATATATTGGCTTAGAGTTCATTGAAATTGGTAGTGAATTTCTTTATACTACTTTCTGTGTTTGGAGAAAACATTTTGTTTTTCTTTATTAAATATGAAGTGAACTATAGGCTCTTCACAGATGCCCTTATCCATTTGAGAACATGCCTTCAATTCCTAATTTACTATTTCATTGGTTTTTTATAGATTCTAAATTTTTAAAGAGTGTTTTAAGAGAATTTAGGATTTGTTTGATTTTTAGACCACACTTGGTGGTTCTTGGGGACTTGCTCCTGGCAGTGCTTGGAGGAGCATGTGGTTCTGGGTCAGGGGATTGACCCTGAGCACTGTAGGAGGAGCGTGTGGTTCTGGGTCAGGGATTGACCCTGAGCACTGTAGGAGGAGCGTGTGGTTCTGGGTCAGGGATTGATCCTGAGCACTGCAGGAGGAGCATGTGGTGCTGGGTTGGGGATTGACCCTGAATACTGCAGGCGCTCAACTCACTGAGTATCTTTCCAGGCTAGAGAGAAGCTTCCGGCTTATAACTAAATTGGGAAAAAACAAAAAAGACTTTATATACGCTCCTTCCTCCATACTTAAACAACTTCTTCCATTACAATATAATTAACCAGAATGATGGATTTTTTTTTAACTTTGGAAAAAATTGACATTGACATGTAATAAGTCAAGACTTACAGTTTTCCTTAGGACTTGTTCTTGCTGTTGCACATTCTATAGGTTTTAGCAAATGTATAATGACAGATATCCATTGTTGAGAATATTTTTAGTGCTCTAAATATCCTCTATGGCTTACCCGTTTCTCCTTTCCTTCTTCCCCAGGAAACCACTGATATTTTAATTATATCCATTGTTTTTTGTTCCCAGAATGCCATAATGTTAGGTTTTGATTTTTTGGGGACTTGCTCCTGGCAGTGCTTGATGCTGAGTTGGGAATATAATAACATTATATTCCCATAATGTTAGAATCATACAGTGCGTAGCCCTTTCAGACTGGTTTCTTTTCTTTTTTAATTTTTATTATACAATGTGAGATATACAATTACAAAGATGTTCATAATTGGGTCTCTGCCATACTGCATTCCAGCACCCATCCCTCCACCACTGCCAAATTTCCACCACCCATATCCCAGACGAGATCGGGCTATGGTATGGCCATAGCCCACCACCCATATCCCAAACACACCCCCACCACCCAAACTCTGCCTGCCCCTGCTGCAGGCAACATTTTATTTCTCTCTTTGTCTCTGTCCCCATATTTCTCTATCTCTCTCTTCTGTTACATTTTGTGGCTTGCCCTACAGATATTAACGATGTATGATGCCTCTATGTGCATATTCAATAGTGAGTTCTAGTGTGACATCATGAATCCTCATTCTCCATAACTGCTCCAGTTTGTTGCAACTAGAATGATCATTACAGTGTAGAAATGAGAAAGATCCTGGGAAGGACCTGGTGCTAAAATCCGTTATAGTCTAAGATTGTTGAGTGGCCACAGAGCGACCGCATGCCAGCACAACTGTGGATCTGGAATGTCTGTCTTCCAGAGGTTGGCTGTGGTGGCTGTGAGCTCAGGGCCACGCCTACCGACATGGAGTCTGAGGAATGGGTGGAGGGGCCCAAATCCCTGTTCCAAGACGGCCAGCATGGCCGCCTGCATGCTGAGGAAGTCCTAGGAGCTATATAGGACACGGCCAGTGGCTGGCCAAGCCTTTTACGGTTCCCCGAACTCCATGGGCCGCTCCACTCCACTTGAGGCCAAGCTGCGTAGCTGTCGATCTGGAGTCAGACTGGTTTCTTTTTTCCTTCTAGTCATATGTGTTTAAATTTCCTTCATGCCGCTTTCAGGGCTTGAGAGCTCATTTTGTGAGTGTGTGTGATAAAAACACTTTATTGTGTGAATGTTCTACGATCTACTCACCCTTTTACAGACTCAAGGGCAGTTTGTTTCCAATTTTTGGCAGTTCTGAAGAAAACTGCTGGGGACATACACGTTCAGGTTTTTATGGGGACCAATGATTTCCTCTCCTCTGGGTAAATCCTATGGAATACTGAACATTGGATCTCTGGGTATGTTTGTCAGAACTGTCTCTCACAGTGACTGTACCATTTTGCATTTATAGCAATAATGAATAAGAATTCGTGTTACTTCACATTCTTACCAGTTTTTGGTGGTATGAGGGGTTTGGGTTTTGGCGATTCTCATAGATGTGTAGAGATTCTTGCTGTGGTTTAAATTTGCAATTTACTAATGACCTGACGTTGAGAATCTGCTGTAAGCTTGTCTGCCACCTATACGCCTTCTTTAGTGGGAAATCTTTTCAGGTGTTTTGCCCACAAATTTCACAGCCCCAGTTTTGCTGGGGGAAACCACACAGTTCCTTTTTTGCCCAGAAAACCCCATGTGTGTCAAAGACCAGAAAATATTGAACCTGAACATTGCAGGAGGACTGTGTGGTTCTGGGTCAGGGATTGAACCTGAACCCTTGGTTTGGGTTGGGTGTGATGAGGAGACTGTGTGGGGTGTGGCCTGCCTTTAGAGGAGCCCCACCGATGCCAGGCCATGTTCCCGAGGACCAGGCAACATGGATAAGAGCAGGTGTTGATCTTCCTTCTCTTGGACACCTGTCCTCAACACTGATATACTTCTAGAAAGGCAAGGAGGGAGGGGAGACCCTGAGATGAACAGAATAATTCAGAAGGCTCCATCTCCAGATGTGGAAGTGACTGACTGTGTAATACCCCCACCCCATCCTTTCATTGACAGAAAAAACCATTGATCAGATCAAGCTGTTTGTTGACAAGGCTATGCTCTCTCAAAGGTTCTAGAGATGGATGCATTCCGGTCTCAACCCCAATTTTGGGGAGTCTCAGAGGCTCCCTGGTTTGTAGGTGTAATACTGTAACCTCCTTCTTCATTATTCTCCCCACCTTGTCTCCTCACACTATCTTCTCTCTGTGGGTCTCTGTCCAAATTCCTTCTTCTTATAAGGACACCAATCGCACTGGACTGGGACTCACCCCAGTGACCTCATCTTAACTTAGTTACATCTGCAAAGAACTGTTTCCAAATAAGGTCACATTCAAAGGCAGTTGTTTTCAACCTTTTAATACCTGCAGCCTGCTAAAATAAGAGAAACAGTTTGTGGATTGCTCAGGCAGAAATAAGAGCCATTATTTGTCATAAGAATATATATCTATAAATACACATTATCAACATTTATAATTGTTCTACTATGTGATCCAGGTATACTGTGTGTCATGTGGTGAGAGATTTTTGGCAGACATTCAGACATTTGAATGGACTG
The DNA here is from genome assembly GCA_021461705.1 of Cryptotis parvus. Classification (NCBI taxonomy): domain Eukaryota; kingdom Metazoa; phylum Chordata; class Mammalia; order Eulipotyphla; family Soricidae; genus Cryptotis; species Cryptotis parvus. The sequence continues at coordinate 50,651 of JAJIBD010005770.1, forward strand.
ATGCTGGCCAATTGGTGGATTTCAATCCATGGTTGAAAACTGCTATTTTAAGGTTGGACGTCAGCATATCTTATTTGGGGGACACAATCCTTAATGCAGTTTGTACAGTTAGGGCTCTTTAGGGTGCTCTTTAGTAAATACTGTCCCATTATTAGACCTCAAGGTTCTAATCATATTTTGAACGTTCCACATGTGGCCTTCTGTCGGGGCGCCGCCGGGTCCCCGACAGTGCTGGGAAGCGAAGTTCCCTTCTACCTCTGAAGCCAGCGAGGAATGGATGAAAACTCAGGAATCCTATGCAGTTTTAAAAGGCTTTACTTATCACAGTTCAGGCATACAAATCAGCAAAAAAGGAAAAGCCTGGTGCTTAGGATTCCAGGCTAGAACCCCAGCCACGTGTAGGCCAAGATGGCGACCACCACGTGTAAAGGCCTTGTAAAAAGGAGAAGACAAGACTTCCAAGAAGGGTGAGCACTCACAAAGAGAGAGCCCAAAAAGAAGCGCCACAGAGAGGAAACAAGCTAGTTTATACCCCTGCAACTCAGACCTTCCTCCCACTGTTATGGAAAGCAGGGAGGGTCAAATGCCCTTAGGTAATCCCTCCCTGCACCTCACCTAGGCCCTTTAGTATGCTAATGTTTTGAGCCAAGATCTGCCTGGAAATGCCTTTATAGGGTAGAGAAGGGGTTTCTGAGATGGCATGTCTCTGTACCAAAGACTGATACTAATGCCAGTTAAATATTTCTCCAAGCCTTCACAAGTCTCTTCTACTTCATTGCAGTTTTGTATTTTAGTTGCCTTTGAGTATATCAGGGAGCCATGCTTGTTTGCTTGGAAGCAAACAGCATTTCTCTCTGGTCTAATTACTTAGGCCACGTTGGTGTGGCCAGGCAAATATGCTGGTAAGATCTAGCTAGTCCCACGATGATTGTGGTAGCATGGGAGAATATTTATACCAGCTAGTACAGCATACATGGTCGGATAAACTGCCACATTTAGACTACCCCCTTATCTACAAAAGTGATTTGCAGGTGGCAATTCAGAGCAGATGCAGCGGCCCTTAGAGGAGTCCTGCGACAGCCTTTAAGATAGGCAGTTCTAGGGCAATGCAAAGAGCACAGGCATCAGCTGGGGTGGAAGGGCAAACCTGGGGCCGAATCCCAAACCTCTGCCATGGAACATTAGCGTGACTTCCAGCGGTCATGCCCCCTTTCTGCACTTACTTTTGTTATCAATATAGCTAGACTAATTGCCATCCGTATCAGTCTGCTTGGGCTGCCTAGCAAAATGCCATAGTTTGGGTGGTTCCCCAAGAAAAATTTCCTTCCTGATAGTTCTGGAGGGTGCAAGTTCAAGATGAGGGCTTGTCTGATTTGGATTTGCTCTATGCTAAGAATTCTCTTCCAGGCTTGTGAATGGAGGACAGGATGAGAGTTGAGTTCACCAATGTCACCTCTTTTAAGGGCACTCATTATATGGGAGAGAAGCCCCACCCTAAGACTTCAAGTATTCTTTATTATAAAAGCTCTATCTACAAATATAGCCATTGCTGGAATTAGGGCATCCACCTATGAAAATTTGGAAGGGAGTTGTAACCATTAACTCCACAACATCTTTTTAATGGGGGAAGAGGAGAGTCACACCTGGTGGTGACCAGAGTTTGTTCCTGACTTTGTGTTTGGTATCATTTCCAGCAGTGCGAGGAGATCACACGGGATTGGCCACATGCAAGGCAAGTACCATAATTCTTGTTCTCTCTCTTTCTGGCATGGATATCTTACATTCTGATTTTTCTTGGCTCTGTGCTCAGGGATCATTCCTGGCAGGACTTGGGGAATCATATGGATTCTGGACATCCAGCCTGGGTTGGCTATATGCAAAGCAAGCACCCTATTTAATGTACTATTGCTCCAGTTCCATTATTTCTGGCATTGGTATAATTTAGCCAGGTGCTGACTTTAACTGTTAGCACCAGTCAAGGAATCTAAGTACCAGTAAAAAATGATTGCTTTCCCTGGATGGTCTCCATGGTAGACATTTCTTTCACTCTCATTGCTTGGATCTTTATAACAGGTGAACCAAATACTAAATAATACATGGCTATTGCTAGGGAAGGGACCTGGCAATAGAGATACCAAAAGCTACAGAAGCTGGCATTGAGTTGGGACATGTTAGAAGCACCTTGCTTTGTGACACATTTAATTGATTCCAAGGTACCCAGATGCTGAGACCCAGGAAGAGCAGAGGGCAGAATGGTTTGTTCAGAGAATCAGTAGCTCCCTTACACAGTGAAAGAATGAAATCATTAGGTAAAGCCAGAGGCCTCCCCATGCCAAATCATGTGGCATAATGAGCATGCAATGGAAAGGAGAGCAGAGAATAACACTGGTACCTACCACGTGCCCAGAAATGTCATCCACAAGTGCAGTTTTCGTTGTGTGTACATTAGACCCTTGGCTAATGTGTCTGATTATCATGTTGAGAGAAAAAAAAAACATTCATTCCTCATTGTGGATCATGTTGGCATATGCACAGTATCCCCCATGTCTTTGGTGGAGGTGAATGTCTCTGGTTTCCTCCCCAACACTCTCATTGCCTACTCAGGGTCAGTGAGGATGTGGGGTGAGGACGCCATGGTGGAGGGGCCTCCAGGCCAGGGTTGGCACCCGGACCCTCTTCGAGGCAGTATAGGAGGGAAGTGAATTTTTTCAGTCTTTGTCCTGATTACAAAGATTTGGGTCTTAGCTATAATCATTGCAAGCTCGCTTCACCCCAGGAGACTGAGAACAGAGTGCTAGACAGCTCAGCCAGCAGGATTTCTGTAAGTCAGACCGGGGGTAAAATCAACAAGCCTCCCATTTAAAATCCCTCCAAATCAAGGCCTATTTGTTAAGCTGTCTGTTTGTTCAGACAAGCTGCCAAGGCTCGAAAGGCAGCATTTGTTCCTGCCAATGCTTTGAGAGACCAAGTCTATGTCTCCCTCCGAGGCAACCCAGTCTCTGAAGCCGTGGGGTTTCTTCCCCCTCCTCTTCAGTCTCTGCCTTGAGCATTTCTCCGGGCTGTTGTGGACCATACAGGCCGATAAGGATGATGCTTCTCAAAGACTGAGCTTCTCTGAGGAATTCTCTCTTCCCTTGGTGTTGACATTAACTCTTGCTTTGCAAAGGAGTTTGTCACACATTTTCCTCCTCTCTTTCCAAAGGGGCAGCCACTGTGTGAAGGGAGGAATTGTCCAGAGGGGAAGCTGCCACTGTCGTGCATGTACTGTGTGGTCAGTGGGTGACGGAGGCTGGGGTGAGTGCACGCAAGCACAGCTGCACAGGTACCACATGACGTGACCTGGAGGCTGGAAGTGCAAGATCCAAGTGCTGACCATTCATTTTCCCAGAGACAAGCCTGCCCCAATAGATTTCTGGTGAGGGTTTTCCTGCTGATGTGCAGATGGCCTCTCCTTGCTGTGTTCCCCAGGATCTTCCCTGGGCTCACAGAGAATTTTAATGAAGCTTCTCTCTTGTGTCTCAACATCTAGGGAGCAGATTCTGTTGGATCAGGACCTACTTTAATCTCAGTGACTTCCATAGAGGCCCATCTTCAAATCAGTCACGTTGTCTCAGGATATTCAGCTCATTCCAATGGTCTGCAGGTTCATCTTTATTCTAATGCCATGCTTTTTAATTAGTACTGCTTTGTAGTACAGTTTGAAGTTGGGGAAGGTGATGCCTCCCAACTTTTCCCCCCCAAGGATTACTTTTTGGCTATTCATGGGGGTTTATTGTTCTATGTGAATTTCAGGAGTGTTTGGTTATTTCTTTTGAAAAATGTCATGGGTATCCTTATAGGTACTGCAGTGAATCTGTATAATGCTTTAGGGAGTATTGACATTTTGACAATGTTAATTCTCCCAAATCGTGAGCAGGGGATGCTTCTCAATTTCCTCATGTCCTCTTTTATTTCTTGGGGTAGTGTTTTGTAGTTTTCCTTATACAGGTCCTTTACCTCCTTGGTACTTCTGAGATACTTGATTTTATGAGACATTATTATTATTATTATTATTATTATTATATTTGGCTTTTTGTGGTCATACCTGACAATGCTCAGGGATTACTCCTGGCTCTGTGCTCAGGAATAACTCCTGGCGGTGCTCAGGGACCATATGGGATGCCAGGGTTCAAGCCCGGTTGGCAGCATGCAAGGCAAAGGCCCTACCAGCTGTGCTGTCGCTCTGTCCCCCAATGAGGCACAATTATGAACAAACTTGTTTAAAAAAAAATCTTCAAATCAGTCACACTGCAAGTTAAGAACGTTCACAGATGGTTAAGGGGGCTACAGATACTGGGGTTCATAGGTGGGTGTTTCAGTCTGTCAGGGAGTACAGACCTGCACCTGATGGGAAGTGACACACCAAGGAGAGGTGTGTGCTGAGAGAACTGTGTGGGTAAGTGGGGCCCTGCAGAGGCATCTTGCTTGTCAGGTAGATGTCACATGTGTCTGGGTAAGGACAATCAAATCAAGTCTGAAAAACCACCCAAGTAAAAATGAATAATTCCAGGTGCAGGTATATTTTAAAATCCCATATTTTGTACATGTCAGATTTCTAGAAAAGCTAACCATCTCATTTTCTGTACCATACCTCCAGCAGGGCTAAAGGTCTAGGCAACGCGCCCGCCATCAAACACAGGAAGATTTATGGGAGGACGTAACTGCGATAATGAGCTCATCAAGGCAGCACTGGCCTCTTACCTACAGAAAAGGCCATGAATCCAAGGGAAGGATGAGTGTTTCAGAGCCTCTGGGATTTCTGAAAGGGATTTCCAGTCAGGGTGGTGCCGGGATTCATTCAACACACCAAGGTCTTTTGTGGGAAGAGGGAAATAGCATAGGGGGAGAGAAGTAGGCTGGGGAAGAGGGGGTCTTCCTCCTATAGACTGTGACTCAGGATCCTCAGGGTTCCAGAGACACGGGCAGAGCCTGCTGAGTGTCCAAGGTTGAAGGGCATCTTTCTGGGGAAAGATCTCACTTTGGCAGCAAGACTGGCCAGCAATTCCCCAGATCTGCCTGCTGCATTGTAAATGACTACCTCCACCTACTGAAGCATGCAGATGTTTCTCTCTGATCCACAAAGTAATACAAAGCTGTCAAAGCCATGGCTAGCAGGGGAGAGGGATTCCACTCTCCTTGCAAAAACTGTTCTTGAAGAAGTGAGTTGTGGGGGAAGCAGGGGTGGGGGTGGAGGGCGGTAATGGGGGAGAATACTCTGACTTAGAGGGATTAAAAATCCATTGTAAAACTCATGAGGCAGTGGTGTTTATCCGGGATAATGCCTCTGAGTTGACATGTTTGATTTTAGCAAGTGCATTGATAGGTGCCTTAATGAGTTACAGAAATGCGTTTGGTTTAGTGATGGACCTGGCCCCAAACATGACCTGACCAGTACTGGGACTGAGATTTTAATTTGCTCCTCTTGAGTCAAGAGAATCTTCTGTGGGTAGAAGAAGCTATCAGGTATTTGTAGTTCGTTTGTATTCAGTAAAACAAGGGAAAGATGGCCTCCGAGGCTCTGTTACAGGTTATTTTAAGAAGTCCTGCAATCAGTTAAATCCTGAGTGACAAATAAATTGCTGAGAATTTTTTCAGTGTTAGGTACAGGCAGTCACACATGTTCCCAGGATTTTGTTTCAATTTCAAAGAGGCTGAGTTAGATTGGGTTGACTCTACCATGGTGACAATAATGAGCTTTGCTAACGGTGGGTAGGACTTTGAGGTTTTCCACATTCATTTTCTGACACCCTTAAGCGCCAGTTTCTATTCTGATAAATCCAGTCCATAGACTTCCATACCAGATGTGGTAAAATGGCTTGGACCAAAGGACTGACATCAGACTGATTCACCCATTTTCCCAGAGCCAAGCCTGGGGAGTTCCCAATTCTCCTCTGTTGGGAGGTGATGGCGATGGTGCCACATCCTGATGAGGACAGTAGACATACTGGAATCATGTTAGCCATCATTTGCAGCTAATTCCTCTTACATGAATGACATCTGCAAAGTTTCTCCTTAAGAAGATCAAATCCAGAGGGGTTGTGCAGGGTTAGGACCTGTACCTGTATTTGTGTGTGTATTGGGGCGAGCATAGTTCTACCAGTAACGCAATTAATGATGCTGCCTGAGATGCTGCTGGCAGTCCTGTAACCTGTATGTCCCCTGGAGCATAGTGCACTGTTTAACCTCCAATTGCAACCCAGCCTGAGGACGTGTGGAAATGGAGCCTGTGCCATCCCCAATTAGGGTTCAAAGGTCGACAGAGATCTGGTAGCTGTGTTGGTTTGGCTCGGAGAGCATGAAAAGACTTTTATTCTCTTTAGAGACTATCTTGAACAAAAGCTTGAGGAAAGACTCTATAGAGGGTGGGGTGTTTCCATTCCTGAGAAACAAATGTGAGAGGAAGAAGTGAGACCAGGAAGAAGAAAAAGGGAATGGCAAGGGCGGCAAAACCAGGCAGGCCACAGCCTCTAAGAAAAATGGGGCTGATCCAAAGTCATTGACAGATCTCTGGGGGAGCCATAGGTGCCACTGCCCTAATGGCCAGTCTGTCGTGTGTGTGTGTGTGTGTGTGTGTGTGTGTGTGTGTGTGTGTGAAAGGGCAAGGAAATTCATCAGCCAATCTTTTTGGTTTCCCCATCTTGCATGGGGAAAGCTTCCCCCTCAGGTGCTTACTTTCTGCACAGGTCTGGGAAGTAGCTGTGATTCCTCTGGAGAGCCCACAACCCACCCCCTCAACCCCCCTCAAGGAAGCCAGAACTGGGTCCTGCTCTTTTGGAGGACATGTTTAGCTAATCTGGGAGTTTTGTTGTTTTGCTCACTCCCAGCTTAATCTTATTTAAGCCAAGGTTCATTCTAATGAGATCTCTCGTCTATGTAAACACTGCTAGAGGGTGTGGCAGTTACAGAAGTCACCTTGATTGGAATAACTTCTTGACTTATACATCTACTAAGACTTCTATGTTTTCTAGATTGGGCACAGCTCCTCTTTATACCCACTGCACCCAGCGTGGGACAGTTAGAATTTACTAGGAGACTACCACCCTGGCTACGCTGAGACTAAAGGAAGACTATAGGAAGGATCATACTAGTTTGCTCTAAGCAGGCGAGTGTGACCCTTTCAGTACATGAGAACAAGATACTCAGAATCACCCCTGGTGCAGATAATAATAAGGGACCTTGTGGGTACCATCTAGATTACATGAAGCTCATGAAGTTAAGATGTATCACTTTATATCAGCCCCCCTCTCTCCAGTGTTTTACATAAGAGATAATCTCGGGATTAGTCCTTGGTGTAACCTTTGTTTATACCTGCAATAGGGTGTGGCACTACACTCTGTTTAGGGTTCTTTGTTGGCATGACAACCCTCCCGATTGGATTACTTTGGTGTATATAAGGGGCTGACCTGAGGCCCCTTCACCTTTTGCCTTTTTGGTTCCTCAGCCTTCAGCTTTTGGCTCCATGGCTTTTGGCTTTTGGCTTTGGTCTTTTGCTCTTTGGCCTTTTGCTCCTTCTGGGTAGGACTCAGCTCGGGTGACATCCTCTCTCTTTGGTGGGAGACTTAGGCTCTTTTGTATGGTCTAAGTTCGACCAGAGCTAGAGTTTGTTCATTATATTGGAGTGCTGTGGAAGAGCTTTGTACTATTAAAAGCCATTTTTTGGAACTGCACCGGACTCGTGAGTTTTCATCTTTCTCCCAGCGCCCTCGGGGTAGAAGACAACCTCTGTCCTGACACTGTCGGGGACCCCGCGACGTTCCCCGACACTGCTCCATCTGATTCAGAAGTGTAGGAGGAACCAGATTCTTTGGACTAACCAGATGGCTTGGGGTCAGGTTGATATAGACCAGGCACCTGGATGTCTGGTGTCCATCCAAGTGGTCCACCTGGGGCGGTGGGGGATGGGGAGTGGGAGGGATGCCCAGACTGTGGTCCTACAAATGGCTCAGAGCTGGAGGAGGGACAAATCTAGATTAAGCCAGTCTCTAAATACCTTGAATCTATTTTAGAAAGCTGCTTGCAGGTGGCTAAGCTCTCCTTGCAATTTTTCTCTGTGGTGTCTTAAAAGTCTGACATTGATCAGGTGTGGTTCAGACCTGCCCTGCACTCCCATCCTGGTCGGAGCTCAGCTGGAGGGTGCCCCCTTACTGAAGCTCCTCCTTTTCCATGGGGTAGGTACCTTTGCTCCCAAACCAAAGCCCAGACCTGCAATCTTCTGATTCTGAGGGCATCTATGAGCAGGTAACCTCATCGCTTAATGGCCAGAGCTTTCTTCAGAAGCCCAGACTCCAGGCTGGGGTCACTGCGCAGCACTAAGGTGGACCCAGAGACAGGATGTTCAGTCCTGTGCCCTCAGTGACTTGTGGCCTCAGCCACCGCCATCAGGGCTGGATGTATCTACAGAGGGTAGCTTCAAATGAGGGGTGTGCCCTTCCCAGAGCATGTGCTTTCAGTGTCTCATCAAGGGCCTCAGTTCAGCTGGGCAAGAAACACAAATACACCCAGACACCACAGGGCTGATGTGAGTGTCTGCCTCTCGGGTTTGGCCTGTTCCAGTACCTTCTGCATAGAGAGCCTCAGCACTGGCTCCCAGAGACTTCAGTAGGCCACAGCTGACCCTCTTAATCCTGGTGGTGTTCAGGACCTATTCCCACTTCTGCACTCAGGAATCACTCCTGGCAGGGCTCGGAAAACCATACGGGATGTTGGCAATAGAACCTGGATGTAAGGCAAGTGCCCTACTTATTGTACTAACACCCCAGTCCCAAAGCTGATCTCCTTCCTATCCCAGTGGGGTGCTGGTGACAGCCTGAGTGAGTAAAGCAGTTAGTGAGGGAGTAGCAGACAGGATGGGTCGGGTGCACGGGCTGCTGGTGGAACTCTGTCTGGATTCAATGCTGCTCTGGTCCATGGAGAGGTTCGCCAGAGAGGGAACAGCATGGGGCTGAGAGGTGGGCCGGTAAAACATGGGAACAGGAACACAGGCCCCAAAGTAGTGGGGAGTGACCTTAAACCCCAAACATGGTTTAAAAGGTCATGAATGGGGCTTGAGGCGTTTCTCAGGGCTCAAAACTTGGCTGCTCCTCCCCCCACAGAGAAGCTTCCTGCCAGCAGGCAAAGGCACTTCCTGTCTCCCCCACCTGGCCTAACCCAATCACCACTCAGCTTGGTGTAGTGTGGTCCTTTGAAGAAGAAGTGGTTCCCCCACCCAGCAGAGCAGCCCTGACTCAGGGAGCATGGCTTGGAGAGGGGAATGTGGACCAACGACACAGTGCAAAGCTGGCTCCTAGTAGCCTCACTCCCAGACTATGCTTGAGCCGAGCCCAAGCTTCAACTCAGAGACAGCTGGAACCTGTAGATACAGGGCATCATGGGTGACCTTATCAGCCCACACAGCACTTCTATTTATTTTTTTATTAATTAATTTAAAAAAATTGAGTCACAGTGAGATACACCGCTCCAAAGTTGGTCATGGTTGGGTTTCAGTCATACACTGCTCCAGCACTCGTCCCTTCACCAGTGCACATTTCAGCACTGCACTTCTAGACATTTACTTTCTCACCTGCAAACTACATGCCAACATAAGAACATGACCCTTCCACAGCCACCTCCGATTCCTGCCAGGACAGTCCAAGGTGGTCTTGTTAACATCATACTTTAAAGACGAGGAAAAGGAAGATCAGAGAGGATAGTGATTCACTCAAAATCACACAGCATGTGACCCCTGAGTGGGGCTCAGTCCAGCATCAGTAAGCCTAGATGCTGGCAGCCACATCCTGCCTGCCCAACTGTATCATAGAGAAATCTCTGGTTCAGGCAGGCTTTGAGTCTTGTCCCAGATCATACCACTACTTAATGCAAGAGCCACATCTGGAGTCTCTGCTGTCCAAGTCAACCCTCCTGTCCACTCCCTTATGTCCCTCCTGGTGCTTGTGTGCATGAGAGACTATATAGGGAAGTCTAGGGCTGTTCTTTATTGTGCAGCATCTCCCCCATGTTGTATAGGAAAAGATTCTCTCTCTCTATGTAGTTCCAACCTCCCCTGACTACAAAAAACTATCAGAATTGGATCCTTTGTCATCTATCAGACATTAATTGTCCATTATTCAACCTCTTACTCATGTATCCATCCATCATTGTCATCCAACTTTTCATTCATCATCTCTCCATCCACATCCATCCATTCATCATCCATCCATCCACCCAAACACAATTCAACCAGCTCTGATCCATTATCTACCTATAACTCATCTGTCCATTTATTTCTCTGGTCATCCATCCATCCATCATCCATCCATCCATCTATCCATCCATCCATCCATCCATCCATCCATCCATCCATCCATCCATCCACCTACCCGCCCATCCACCTACCCATCCATCCGCCCGCCCACCTGCCCACCCGCCCGCCCGCCTGCCCACCTGCCCGCCTGCCTGCCCACCTGCCCGCCTGTCCGCCCACCCGCCAGTCTGTCTGTCCATCTGTCCACCCATTTACTCTTCCATTTGTTTACTGCAAACATTCATTAGGTACTAAACTGAGTACCAAGAGCACAAAGAGAAAGTGGCTGACATCTTTCTTCAGATTGCTTTGTTCCTTGTTTAGAGGGGCAGATATATGTGTGCTATAAAGATTACACTCAAAATGAGAAGTGCAGTGTTCTTGGTTATTGAGGTGTGGGCCATGTGGAAGCACACCATATATCTTGGGAGTTGTTCCCTGGTTATAATCCTGTTACTTTCCCCATTTGAAGGGGAAATAACTCAGGTACAAAGCTGAGGATCAGGTTCAGGAGAGATGTTGACAAAAATTGAGAGTTCAGTGCCAGCACCATCTCCAGATCCAAGGTTCAATTGACAATAAGTCCCTGAAAACCACACTGAGGATCGTGGAACTTGACTCAGGGGGCAGAGGGAGGTCATTAAAGTCTTTGTAACAAAGATGCCAAACAAACACTGGAATTTTAAAGATGCAAGTGAAGAAGGACAGAGGAGGTTGGCCTTGGTGACAGAGATTTGGAGTTCCTTTCACTGATATGGGAACTCAGAGACCCGAAGGAGTTAGGAAGGAAACCTTTCAGATTACAGCTGGTGATAGGGGGGAGTGACACACACAATGGTGCTCAGAGGTCACTTCCGGTCCTGAGTTCAGGGATCACTCCTGCTTAGGGATGGTACGAGGTGCCAGGGATTGTCCCTGGGCCAACCACATGCAAAGCTAAAGCCTTCCCCATTGTGCTGTCTCTCTGGCCCTGAGTGCTTTTGGACATTTGGAAACAGGTAACTGGGGTCTCTCCACTAGGGGAGCTTGAGGGTGGCAGAGAACAGAGCCCCTTGCATTTCTGGTTTTTTTGTTCTTCCTTAACTAAAAGCATCTCTCCTTCTTACTGCCTCTCCTAAGTGGTTTCCGGACTCTGTGGGGTGGGAGTCTGATGGGCCGGATAAAGCCCAGAGGCTTCTCCTAGGTGGGGGATTGCAGATAAGTTGCAGCATGTCTATAGGAATAAATATAAGCCCTATAAATATATGGGCTTTTTTGGTTCTCTTCATCTGTCCAGTCTGCTTTTCCCCACAAGCACATGGTGTGATGGATAGATACGTGTCTGTGCCTCTGAGGGTTGGGATCTGTATACTTGTTGCTTGAAAATGTTTTTGAATTAAAGGTCACAGCGGATGGATGTCAGGTTAATGGGGGAGCGGCATGAAGGGTGAGGGCTCTGCACTTCCCGCCCCTGACTGCACTCATATGGGGGTACCCTGCCCCTATGCTCTGGGCAATGCACCCCCAGTGAAGCTTGCCTTGGGCAAGAGTAGCAGCCTACATCAAAGAGATGTCTGTACCCTTTCCTGGGGAGACCTCTGCCCCCAGCCCTCACCTGCTCTTCCTGTCCTTCAGCTATTTTCTCAGTGGGGTCCAAGTCACAAAAAGCTGCTCACTTTTCCAGCTGAAGCCACCTGCTTCTTCCGGAGTCTAGCCCTGCATGTTTGTCTTTCCCAGAGGCACTGAGCTCTCCTCTCTGCTCCATAACCTCGGGGTTTTAATGGATTCCCAGGAAGACCTATAGTGAATGTCCTTAACCTCAAGCCTTTGTAGCTCTTGGAGGCTCCCAGAGAGGGGCTTGGCCTTCATGTGAATGGTACCCAGACAACCCCAGAAGGCTGGAGGGCTCCCATTCCAAATCAGGGACATTTTCATTGTCACCAGCGAGAGCTGCCTGCACCCTTAGCCCAGGGAGGCGGGGCGGAGGCAGCCCAGAGGTTTTTCCAAGGAGGCCATTGCAGATGACTGGCCAGGATGTTCCTGTTTCCGGAATCCTTCTGCTTTCTGCTATGCAGGTTGCAGGTTGACTCTGATCTAACCCTCTTCCTCTCTGCTCCGTTTCAACCCTGAAAGTTGCCCCAGCCTGCTGTGGGTGACCAGGTGCAGCCTGCCCGCCCCTGAGCCCACAGAGCTGTGACAGTGGTCATGGCCGTGGCATTTGCTTTGTCCCTGCATGTGACCTGTGAGTCCAAGGAAAAGAAGCAGGGCCCATCACATTTCTCTGCTTTTCTGCTCCCCTACCTTTTCTGCTTTGCTCCTATTTTCAGCTTAGGGAGACATTGTTGGATTTTTTTTTTTTTTGCCACACCCAGCGGTGCTCATGGCTTACTCCTGGCTCTGTGCTCAGAGATCACTCCTGGTAAAACCTGGTGGGGCCCAAATCACACATGCTGCTCACTGTTCCTGCTGAAGCCACACTGCTTCTTCCGGGAGTCCGCCCTGCATGTTCGTCTTTCCCAGAGGCACTGAGCTCTCCTCTGCTCTACAACCTCGGGGTTTTAATGGAGCTCTGTGGACTCAGAGGCGGGCAGGCTGCACCTGGTCACCCACAACAGGCTGGGCAGACTTTCAGGGTTAAAACAGAGTAGAGAGGAGGAGGGCTAGATAGGAGTCAACCTGCACCCTGGATAGCAGAAAGCAGAAGGATTTTCGAAACAGGGAACTATATGTGGTGTGGTCTCAGGGATCCAACCAGAGTTGGCCACACGCAGGACAGCATCTTAACTCCTTTGTTATCTCTCCAGCCCCAGAGTCTGCTTTCTCCACGGCACAGATTAGCCACTGGCCTGAGCCTAGTGAGGAATCCACAGTGAAGAGAAAACTGAGCCTTAGCCAGGCGAGTATTGCCACAGCTAGTCTCTGCCAAGGTGGGACTCTGCTTAATTTTCTGACTCTGGATTAACCGACCTAGATAGAAAATACCATCACTGGCTTAGGTCATGGGATGATTCATTCTCAATAGGAAAACCCCGTTTGTTTGTTTGTTTGTTTGTTTTCCCAAGAGCTTTCCTGTTGTTAGGGCAGAGCAATAGATAGTTCAGTGGGCAGAGCACTAGCCTTGCATGGGCTGACCTGGGTTTAATCCCCAGTACCCTGCATCCCACTAGGAGTGATCCCTGAACACAGAACCAGTAGTAAGCAGTAAGCACCCCAGAAAATGGATCCCCAAACAACAACATAAAGGACTTTCTTGTTGCGGAATTGCCTGCATGGCCTGAGCTGCCCATTGCTGGAGGCATCCAAGCTACCTGCTTTGAGGGACACGGGGAAGGAAAGTTGACCTCATGTGTTTCCTGCCAGTTCTGAGGGCCAAACTCCCTGGAAACCCGGTCCTCCCAGGCTCCTTCTAAACCAGAGTGAAGCCCAATTTGATTGCCAAAAGCACCAGGAGGAAAGACCTGCTCCGCACAGGCTATGTCTGTGCAGTGCGTTAACTGAGGCACAAAGAGCTCCCTGGACTCCGCTGCTGTCATCTGCATTGGGCTGGATGCAGATTTGGAGGAAGGCACAGCGCGCGCTCCACATCATCGGGATTTGGCTCTCCTGTACGGAAACATCCCACAAATGACAGTAATTATCAAGTCCTACCTGACATGATAGTCTTCAAAACATGAGAAGACGTTCGGAAGCTTCTCTCTTTTAGCTCCCCATCCACCCTCCCTCTCCTTCTTCATCCCTCTTCCCACTCTGCTCACGTTTACTCTTAGTCTAGATGGTTTTCCATGTCCCACATAATGCCTCCTGTGACCCTATCTTGTGCAGCCAGGCCCCGACCTTCCTTGCAGTGCTGCAGCCTGCAGCAGTATGAGAGAGCTGGGGCACAAAGAGAAGATTCAGATGTTCCCCTGATGGGCCCAGAGGCGCCTGGGAACTGTGCTCCTGAAGGAGCTCAGTCAAGGGTTATGACTCTTGGATGACCTAAATAGGGTTGGAGGGGTGCAAACTGTTCCCACCCTCCCCGCCCCTGTGCTGTCCTGGGGGCTTCCACTTGGCAGCTCATCTTCAGTGAAAAGCACGAACATGAGGCCCGAGAGAAAGAGAGAGAGAGAGAGAGAGAGAGAAGAGAGAGAGAGAGAGAGAAAGAGAGAGAGAGAGAGAGCACAGTGGGCAAGGCTGTACTATCCTGAGCACCACCAGGAATAATGGTCTATAGCAGGTTGGGTGTTTGCCTTGCACATGGCTGACCAGGGTTTCATCTCAGGCATCCCTATGGTCCCCCTGAGCACTACCAAGAGAAATTCCTGAGTGCAGAGCCAGGAGTAAACCCCTGAGCATTGCTGGGTGTGACCCAAAAGCATAAAAAAGTAAGGAGATAAAACTCACCACTGAATAACACAAGAGACTTAAGGATAAACTCTAAAACGAGGGCTAGCCACATTAAAATAAGAGGGAGAGATGCAGAGACAGAGAGAGAAGAGAGAGAAAGAGAGGAACCGGGGTACCTAGAAGGCGGCCTGGGGGACGGGAGGGAGGGGACTTGGTGGGAATGGACTGGAGGGAGGTGAACTACAAACCACTAAGAACACCGTAATTGTAGCACGGTGGATAATAAAAAAAAAAAAAAAAAAAAAAGCCATAAAAAAAAACTCCAGTGAACTGATCCACACAATTAAGTTGGGTATGGAGAGTCCTTGGGAAGGGAGATGAGCATTGTACAGCTGAAGCCTTCAGACTATATTCTCTCATTTAGTAATGAGCATTGAAGTTTCTTCTATATTATTTCATGGCTTGAGAGAGCTCTCTCTTGCTCCTTCTCTCACTTTCAGTAATAGAACTGTCTGAATTACTGAAAGGGCGAGTTTTCCAGGGAGACCTGGTCTAAACAGGTGACCTCTCAAAAGACAATGCCGGCCTTCACAGAGCAGAGGCTCACCCGCTGGCCTCAGAGACCGGGCCTCCAGCATCCCCACAGTCACAAGGAAATGAATTCTACTACACGACTCAGGAAGGCTCGTCCCCAGCCCCAGCCAAAGCCTTCTCACCCTGTGAGACGACAAGCAGAGAGTCTAGCCAAGCCTTGCCAGCCCCTCCTGACAAACTAAACTGCGTGGTAATGACTCTGGGCTGCTTCCAGCCACATTGCACAGTAACAACACAAAGACACTGTATGTTGTGCTGATCCTCGGGGGATGGGGAAGTAGAGAGGCACGAACATTGAGGCATTTAAAAATATTATTGTGATATATTAATTTTGCAGTGAAAGGAAAGAGCAAAGAAACTTGTTTTCCTCTACATTTCCTCCTTGACACTCTTCCTGTGTTTCAAAAGCTAGCTCCAAAGCCAACTGCCTCACGCCCAGTTGCTGAGGCCAGAAGAGGGACAGTAGCCCCATTTCTTTTTCCTTGTCCCTTGGAAATCAAAACAGGCCGACGCCGCCCCCCCAGCCCAGAACCCTGACACACCAAGGGTGGGCAGGAACGCAACCCCCCCCCACCACAGGGGGGGGGGGGGCCGGGGGGGGGGGCCCGCTCTTCCACTCCCTTTCCTCCTTTCCCTTCCTCTGCTCTTGTTTCCCTGCTCCTTTCCCTTCCTTTCTCTCTTCCTCTTTATCTCTTTGCTTCCCCCCCCCCAGCTTTACCTTCAAAATGTCTTCAGCATTTTATTTTTTCTCTTTGCATCACACCCGATGATGCTCAGGGGTTACTTCTGACTCTGCACTCAGGAATTACTCCTGATAGTGCTTGGGGGAACATATGGGATGCCAGGGATTGAACCCAGGTCCGTGGTGTGCAAGGCAAACACTCTACCTGCTCTTACAATTGTTCTGGCCCCTAATTTCAGCATCTTAAAGACTGTCCACACCCGATCTTACCTTTCTTCCTTTAAGATCTTTTACATAGGAGGAAAATGGTCATTATCTTCATCTTGAAGATGAAACATGGGCTGATTAAAGGGCTGCAACATGGGCTTTGCATGCTGGAACCCCGTCTTTGAGCCCCTAACACCCTGGGAGTGACCTCTGTCTCCCTCAGCGTGGAGCTGGGAGGAGCCCACTACTACTTGGGTATAACCCACGTATATACTGGTATAACCCACTTACTGGGTATAAAGCACCCCTCACCTCCCCATACTTTATTAAAAAAGAGGGGTGTGGAGATGTCCAGCCGATAGGGCACATGCCAGACCCAGTTAGATGCCCAACCCTACATGCTCACCTGCACTGCACGGTGCAGCCCCAAGCTCTGCTGAGCTTGGCCCCTGGAGGGCTCCTGCACTGGCTTGGGGACGGGGTGGAGGAGAGGGATCCTCAGCAGGGCTCATTGGATTGGCTGAGCATTGTCGGTAGAGCCCGAGGACCTACTGAACACCCGCTTGGGAGGCCCAAAAGAAATCAAACAAAAGTAGTGGAAAAGAAACAGAAGAGCTCGGCAGCCCGAGCAAAGACATGCCTATCCCATGATTCCCTGCGGCACCCTACCCAGTCCCTTCCACCTACAGGGTGGGCTCCTGGGCACTCAATTCCAAGGTGGTGGGGGTGTGGTGCTGTGTGGGTGGGCTGTCTCCAGGTCTGTCACCCTGGGGCCCTAGGGCTGCTCCTGGCAGGGAGAGGTATGTAGCCAATAATGAAATGCAAAATTTGATGAAGTACAGAACTGAATCTTAATGAAAGGTATTATTAAATTCCGCAGCACACAATGAAGTTTCAGCTGAACAGAACTGATTATTCCATAAAAGGAACTCGATTACAGCTTGCATCATTCGAAGTCTAGACAAATCACTTAGATACACATGTGCTGGTTTTAATTAGCACCCTGGAAATGAAGCATTCTGCAGCCCAAAATGTTACTGTTTGACAAATAAAGGAATCTGTATTTAATAAAGAAAATGAAGCGAACAATCAGCTCCTCATCATGCTGGAATAACCGTATTTTATTTCCCTTTCCCTATTAAAAATCAATAAAATTGTTGCTGTTTGTGTCTAATCAAGGGTTTTGTGCTCCCTGGTCCGCCCACCGTAAGCCTCTCCCCTAGCATCCCAAAATGTACAATTTGAATGGAAGTTATATGCAGCACTGAACATACCTCAGCAAGAATCTTTCCATTTTTAGTCAAACGCCCAGACGTTTCCCCCTGGCTTAGTTCTTCGGGAAATTCTCCGTGGCTCTTGGTTCCTGGCTCAATGTCTGTGCATCAACGGAAAGATAGCACAGAGATTTATTTTTAATTTTCCATGCTATGGTGTTTCTGCCTGAAACATCCCCAAGCCCAGTGTAGACTTAGGGTCAGATAAGTTGGGTTTTGGTCAGAGCTGGTGAGGGAGGGTTAGGAGCAGAGGTGGTCTGGGTAGGCCTGAGTGGGTTTGAGCCCAGAGGGGGGTGAGGTCTTCGTTGCTCCCACTGCCATAACGAAGCACCACAATTTGAGCTGGGAGAACAAACAGCAGAAACTTTTTTTTTCAGTTCTGAAGGCTGTTGGGTGAAGAACAGGGAGTCGCTAAAGGTCCTTGGAGACCCTGCACCCGGTAAGGTTCCCTGGAGAGAGCCTGCACCCCAGTTTGCTCAAGGATCCTCCTAGCTATGTCCTCAGAGGGCCTTGTCTTGCTGCATGTGTGCGGAGAGAGACACCCTGGGGTCTCCTAAGGGGCTCCACTCTACACCTCATTTCCTCTTAGTAACTGCCTTATTTTACTATCACAGTGATTGTGGGAATTGATCACTCAGGACAAGAACTTAGTGCTGAAAGGAGGAGAAGGGATATACATGATAACTGTTGTGTATCTGTATTGCAGGTCATAATTCAGAGAAAGAGAGAAAGAGAGAGAGGAGAGAGAAGTAAAGTGTCTGTCATGAAAGCAGGGGTGTGTGTGGGAGGAGAGCAGGAGGGAAGCTGGGGACATTGGTGGGGGGGAACTGTGCACTGGTGGAGGGATGGGTGATGGAACATTGTATGGCTGAAACCCAATTATGAGCAACTTTGTAACTATCTCACTGTGATTCAATTTTTTAAAAAATTATTTTTTTATTTTATTATTATTATTATTGGCTTTCTGGCAATGCTCAGAGATTACTCCTGGCCCTGCACTCAGGAATTACTCCTGGTGGTTCTCAGGGAACCATATGGGATGCCAGGGATGGAACCCAAGTAGACCGCATGCAAGGCAAATGCCCTCCCCACTGGACTATCTCTCTGGCCTCTATTTAAAATTTCTTTAAATTTTAGAATTCATTGCAAAAAAATGAAATAAAAGAATAAAATTATCCATGGTGATAGACACACAGTTCTAAATACACCAAAAGTCACTGAATTCTGGAATTGCCTTACTGGTTTTCAGGCCATACCTGGTGGTGTACAAGGATTACTCTGCTCAGTGCTCAGAGGTTGCTCCCAGGGGATTTGGGAGCCATGAAGTACTGGGGCTTCAACCCCAGGTTATTTTCATGCACACATGTGCTCCAACCTTGGTGCTATCTCCCCAGGCCTGAATTATCTATTTGTTTTTGAGCCACCCCAGCAGTACTCAGGACCTACTCCTGGCTCTTTGCTCAGGGATCTCTCTTTTTATTCTTTTTCTTTTTGAGTCACACCCGACAATGCTCAGGCATTACTCCTGGCTCTGCACTCAGGAATTGCTCCTGGCGGTGCTCCACGTGGGATGCTGGAGATGGAACCCGGGTCAGCTGTCGTGCCTTACCCGTTGTGCTAATGCTCTGGCCCTTCAGGGATCTCTCTTGACATGGCTCAGGGAACGTTATGGTTTTGCCAGGGATGGGACCTGGATGAGCCGCATGCAAGGAAAGTGCTTTATACACTGTACTATCTCCAGCACCTGAACTATCCATTTTAAATGAATACTTATTTTCTCTTCAGATCATATAAATCTTTCGCCTTTTACTAAAGATTTCCATGGAGAGGAACATTTTTTTGAGGCTGTGCTCCAGCAAGGCTAAAAATTAAAAAAAAATTATAAAAAAAGGAAAGAAAAGAAAAGAAATTCCAGGGCCAGAGAGCTAGCACAGGGGTTAAGATGTTTGCCCTGCATTTGGCAGACTGCTTATGGCCAACTGAGCATAGACACAGGAGTAAACCTGAGAAGCGCCTAGTGTGGTCTAAAGCACAAAACCGAAGAGAAAGAAAATAAAGGAAATCCCCTCCTGCAGGCCTCTCGCCACATTTCTGAGGCTTAACAGCCACATGCGGCTAGTGGTGCCCGTGCTGGACAGTGAGATACAGTGAATGCTTGCATGTCCACAGACAGCCCAGGTCTGCTCTCTGCCACCAGAGGTCCTCTGCCATCCCTGACCAGACACTCCCTTCTGGTTCTCAGAGCTGCTTTGGGTCTCTCACATCAAATCTGCAAGCACTCAAGGCCGTTCAGCTCCTTCATTCTCAGCCGCCAGAGTGGAGGCTGGAAGTAGGGAGAAACAACAAGGCTTGTTACTGAGAAAAGTAGGTTAATCTCTAGACCTTTCTTGATGTCCACAAGCTGGATCAGGACCTCCTTTCCTTTGGGATAGTGCAGTTCTTGGTCACACCTGTCCCAGTGTCTGGTCGCCACCATCTGACCCATACCTGTATCCCATCACCCTTACTCTAAACATGGGAACCTGGAGGTTTGAAGAGGTTAAACATTTTGCCCAAGGTCACATATATTCGTTTGCTGAGTCTTCTTTCTGCAACAAAGTGCCATGAAGTGAGTGGCTAAGACAATGGATATTTGTTCTCTTGTTCTGGAGCTCTGTCAGCAAACCCAGAAGAGATCCAGACCCATCCACTCCAGACCCGCAGCTGCGCCGCCGGCCCCACGTGGAAGCAACCCATAGAGCTGACTTCCCGGTAGGGGCTCGGCCAGCCCCTGGCCGAGTTCAACATTGCTCCAAGAGTTTGCTCACAGTGTGGGATTTGGGCTCTCCGCCCTTTCCTCCACCTCGATGCCAGCTACCCCAGAAGAGAGACCCATGCCAGACCCACAGCTTAACAGTGTTAGATAGTACTAGATTTTAGGATCAGGTCCTTCCCTGAATCTTTCACATTTATACACTGTATACAGTTCTAGGCAGGTTCTAGCTGATACCCAGCATCCCAGTAAGCCTAGCAAGAAGCCAGAGCATCCCACACATCATGAGGTCAGGCATTCTCAACATCCAGACTCCACAGTTCCTCAGAGCTCCACCCCAAGAGAAAACCTGATCTTTCCCCTTTAAGTTTTATCAGTAAATGCTCGAGATGAGAGCCTTCTACCGAGAGTGTACCACCTACATGGCAGAGCCTGGCAAGCTACCGTGTTTTATTTAATATGCCAAAACCCAGTAACAATTATGGACCTCATTCCCATGACCTGAAGGAATGGTTTAAGGCTCTTCCTGTCCCTGGAGTGAGTAGATGCCCTTGGGCTACACTTGCTTGTGACAGGACATATGGAGATGTTACTGGTGCCCACTCAAGCAAATCGATGAACTACAGGAAGACAAGTGATACAAGTGATACAAGTAGTTCTAGAGATGTTCATAAATAAAGGAGTCCATGAAATTTGTTCCTTCTTGGGGGCTCTGACTGATATCATGCCCCTCTCCCCACCTTTGGTGGCTGCAGGCCATCCTTTGCATTCTTTGGCTTGTGGCAGCATCACTTTAGTCTCTGCCTCTGTTCCATGGGGGATCCTCTGGTTAAAAGTTCACTAGTGTGTGGATTTAGGTCCTATGTTCATCCTGTATGACCTCATTTTCACTTAAATCTTAATCACAGCTGCAGAAGTGCTATTTCAAATAAGGTCACATTCTGGGTGTGGGGATTAGGACATTAACATGTCTTTGGGTGTGGTGGTGGGGGCCACAGCTTAATCCATAGCATGACATCACCAACAAATGTCAGAGTCTTTCCAGCCTCCAGGCAGAGCCTCTACGTCTGCCACTCTTATTACATGACAAAAACACATGGATGCATAAGTCCTATGTACCCATTTCCTAGCCAGCAGGACTGAGGGCCTGATGAGTGAACTTCTGACCCTGTCTCTTAGTGATGCTGTGGCTGCTCCGTGGGGAGCAGAGTTCATGTGGCTGCCTGGTGTCTTTCTCCTCAGCTTCCTGGCTTCTGTCAGACATCTCCCTGGCCCTCTGTTACTAGTCTCAAACTTCAGTCTTCTCCCAGGCTTGCGCTGTGATTTACAGCAGTTCTCTAGCCTCTGTGCTCACGGGTCATCTGCTCCTCTGTGGCTTTAGGGGGTTCTCTGCTATATTTGGCATTGCTGCTCCTCCTGCCCCCTTTTCACATAGGAACCCCCCTGTCCTTCTAAGTCTCCCTGCAAGGGCTGGAATGTGCTGACTCGTCATGCTGGATGCAGAACTAGCCTCTGGCTATGTGGCTGAGATTTATGGCAAGGTTATCTTGGCCATGCCTGATGTTTTCCATTCTATATTATCTCAATAAATACACTGGGATAAATCGATTCGCAACCATCTGGAGTCTGCGCAATTGGCTGAGTTCAAACTGTTCCCAGACATACTTGTTCCCCTTGTCTGTTTTCAGCCCTGCCCCCCCCCCGCCCTCCCCCAAGCCTGGAACCCCACCACCACGCCAAGTGCCTTCCTCTGCGTAGGCTATTGTTGCCCAGGGAGGCCCTTTTCTCCAGGCTCTGTCAGAGGCCCAGACCTTCAGCAGCTGCTGAACTGGGGGTGTGTTCCAACTCCTGGGTATCACTTTGGACATCACCCAGTGTTGTCAGGGAAGTGTCTATTTACCTGTGGGGCCCCCATCACACACCTTAAGTTAAGTGAACTCAAGTATTCTAAGCAAATGCAGGCCCACCACAACCAGCAGATTCCGCCCCCTCAGCGCCCCCTGTAGAGAAACTTAGGAACCACAGTTCCCCAGTACACTGCTGTGGTATGCTAATGTCTACAAACTCTGACCATTAATCAAACATCGCCATCTCCAGAGTGTATAAACCCGGATTGGTGTGTGTGTGTGTGTGTGTGTGTGTGTGTGTGTGTGTGTGAGAGAGAGAGAGAGAGAGAGAGAGAGAGAGAGAGAGAAACTCAATAACTATCTGAATAATGATTGAATGAGTGGGTGATTTTAGCCCATTACAAGTAGAATAAGACTCTTAATAACCAATAAGGTATTAGGGATCAAATGAGGTCAGCAGAGAAGTGACATGAGCAAGGACTAGAAGAAGAATAGGGGTGTGTAGAAGATCTGGATGCTGCATGGGATAGAAAATATAGAGCCAGGCAGACCCTGGGCAAACCCCAGCTCTGCCTCTTGTTAACTGTGTGATGGGGAGTGGGAGACTAAGGATGAGCAGATAACCAGGGCTCAGACTCCAATTTGACTAGTCGCTGGTTGTGCAATCCTGACCAGTTACCTCACATCCTGTTTCCATGCTGAAAAATCTGTCTTCTCTAAGTGAGAAAAGTGCAAAGCATTCAGCGAGCACTGGGTCCCTGGTGCACCTGTAACACACGGTGCCTATTATGGCACCAAACCTTTCTGAATCTGTTTCCTGTGCTGACGTAACATGCATCAGTGGATTTAAAAGGAAAACGGAATAATATTGCTAAGAATAAGCAGCACCCAACAATGCTTACTTCGCCTGATGCGTTCTAACTATTCCATTTTATATCAGCTCCTTAAGGGAAATAAATCCTGTGAAAACTGATTTCATAATTCATTAATTACTAGAATGACAAACTGAATTTTTTTTTATTAGCATTCCTTTGCCAACATTTTTATTTGCTTGTTTTGGGGGCCGTATCCAGAAGTGCACTCAGAAATCACAGGCTCTGCACTCAGGGATCACTGCTGGCAGGGCTCAGGGGACTATATGGGATTCTAGGGATCCACCCTAGGTTGGCTGTGTGCAGGGTAAATGCCCGGCCCTCTGTACTATCTATCCAGTATCCCTAGAACTGCAAGCTTTAAAGCCCAGCCTACAGTACATATTTGAGCACCCCAGCAAAATGGAACACAGAGTCCCCACACTGTCCATCCCTCTTCATGCTCAGTGTCCCCAGTTTTATGGCCCCCTGACAGAGGAGCATTTCTCTAGCTGATTCTTATGACGAAGCTGGTGAATGGACAGCTCAAGCCGTTTGAAAGCTGTTGCGAGAACTGAGGGCTTGTTGAAAGCGATGGTAGCTTCACGGCTCGACAAAGCTGCTGGTGTGGGCACTGCAGGAAGGAACCAACAGACAGTGGCGACAGAGTAGGAAACTGAGAAGTAGGAGCGGAGGGACTCCACGGCTTTGGAAACGGGGTGACTACTGTTGGCCTAATGCAGAGAAATGGCCAGCACTGGGCAGCGAGAACTTGATGGTGAATTTCCACCTGCCTCCCAGTTGGGGTAGCTGAGACAGTGGCAGGGAAGCACTGGATTAAGAGATGACCTTGCTTCCTGCGTTTCACGGTGTGGCCTTGGGCGAGTCCTTCTCTCTGGTTGCAGGGCTGGGTGAGATAGCCTCACGGCACAGATGGAAAAGGGCCGGCCAGGGCAGGGTTGCGTCAGGGAGAAGTAGGGATGCTTCAAGGAGCCGGCCTGAAGTGCTTAGCACTAGAGCCTAGAGCGGAGCGCTCTGGTGTAAGGGTCTTTTCGGGAGGGTCCTGGTATTCCCTCTCCCACGCCCCTCACCCCCACCCCCGAGCAACAGGCAGCCGAGTTCCTGGGCTGTCTTCTGAAACTCGAGGAGGTGAGCGAGCTCCTTGCCAGTCAGCAGCTGGGAGCATTTCCTGGCCCCTCGGTGACCTGCGGCGGCTTGGCTAGGCGGCGGCGCGGTGGGCACCGAGGGGCTGGCGCTGCAGCTGTGCCCCTGGGCCCCAGCTACACCCGCTCCCCGCCGCCGCGCGTGCGGTGCAGGGTTTCACCAGAAGAGGGTACCGTTTAAAACAGCGCTTGACGTCAGGCTGGAATTCCTATTGTGTTTGGAAACGGTTCGGGCAAAGCCAGCCCAAGTTCGCTCTCAGCGCGCTCCTCCGCCGACTGCGTGGGTCCCGCGGCTCGTGGACACGTTCCGCGTGGGGACGCACGCGGGGACCCGCCGCCGCCGCCTGCCTTCCTCGGGATTGCGGAGGTGCCCGCCGCCCACTAGGGGACCCCCCCCCCACCCCCACCAACCCCTCCAGCGCCGGCAGGAAGCCGAGCCCCGAAGCGGCGGATCGCGGAGCGCGCGGGAGCCGGGGTGAGTGGTACCCGGGGTGGGGACCGAGGCCGGCGGTGTCCGCCAGAGCCCCCCGGCGCCCGGATGCCCGCCCAGAGCCTCGGCCGCCTGCTGCAGGCGTCCCCGCGGCGCGCGCCCGCCGGCTGCTGCCCGCTGTGAGCGCCCGAGCAGGCAGGTGGGCGCCGGCCGGGCCTCGCCCTGAGCGCGGGGCACGGCCAGAGCCCCCGGGAGCAGCGGCGCGGCGGGGCGCGGAGCCGGAGCCGCGAAGGCGCCCGGCGGGAGGATGATCGGGGAGGAGGAGCGCGGCGTCGCGGAGCCCCAGCCCGAACCCGAACCCGAACCCGAGCCTGAGCCCGAGCCCGAGCCCGAGCCCGGAAGCCTCGACTCCCGGGCTGGCGACGACGACATCGAGATCGTGGTGAATGTGGGGGCGTGCGGCAGGTGCTATACGGAGACCTCTTGAGCCAGTACCCCGAGACGCGGCTGGCGGAGCTCCTCCACTGCCTGGCTGGGGCTACGACACCATCTTCTCCCTGTGTGACGACTACGACCCCGGCAAGCGCGAGTTTTACTTCGATCGCGACCCCGACGCCTTCAAGTGCGTCATCGAGGTGTACTACTTCGGCGAGGTGCACATGAAGAAGGGCATCTGCCCCATCTGCTTCAAGAACGAGATGGACTTCTGGAAGGTGGACCTCAAGTTCCTGGACGACTGCTGCAAGAGCCACCTGAGCGAGAAGCGCGAGGAGCTGGAGGAGATCGCCCGCCGCGTGCAACTCATCCTGGACGACCTAGGCGTGGACGCGGCCGAGGGGCCGCTGGCGCCGCTGCCAAAAGTGCGTCTGGAAGTTCCTGGAGAAACCCGAGTCCTCGTGCCCTGCGCGCGTGGTGGCCGTGCTGTCCTTCCTGCTCATCCTCATCTCCTCCGTGGTCATGTGCGTGGGCACCATCCCTGAGCTGCAGGTTCTGGACGCCGAGGGCAACCGCGTGGAGCACCCGACGCTGGAGAACGTGGAGACGGCGTGTATCGGCTGGTTCACGCCGAGTACCTGCTGCGCCTCTTCTCCTCGCCCAACAAGCTGCACTCTCGCCCTGTCCTTCATGAACATCGTGGACGTGCTGGCCATCCTGCCGTTCTCACGTTAGCCCTCACGCTCACGCACCTGGGCGCCGCATGATGGAGCTGACCAACGTGCAGCAGGCGGTGCAAGCCCTGCGCATCATGCGCATCGCGCGCATCTTCAAGCTGGCGCGGCACTCGTCGGGCCTCCAGACCCTCACCTACGCCTCAAGCGCAGCTTCAAGGAGCTGGGGCTGTTGCTCATGTACCTGGCCGTGGGCATCTTCGTCTTCTCCGCCCTGGGCTACACCATGGAGCAGAGCCACCCCGAGACCCTGTTCAAGAGCATCCCCCAGTCCTTCTGGTGGGCCATCATCACCATGACCACGGTGGGCTACGGGGACATCTACCCCAAGACCACGCTGGGCAAGCTCAACGCCGCCATCAGCTTCCTGTGCGGGGTCATCGCCATTGCCCTGCCCATCCACCCCATCATCAACAACTTCGTCAGGTACTACAATAAGCAGCGGGTCCTGGAGACGGCCGCCAAACACGAGCTGGAGCTCATGGAGCTCAACTCCAGCAGCGCAGCAGGCGAGGGCAAGGCCAGCGGTTCCCTGGACATCCTCCCGCCGGAGCCCGCTGGGAAGGAGGCCCTGAGCTGGGGCAGCCGCTTGAAGATTTCGCACAGCGACACCTTCATCCCGCTGCTGACCGAGGAGAAGCACCACAGGACCCGGCTGCAGAGCTGCAAGTGACCCGCTGTCGGGCAGCAGGTGAAAGCTGCCTGGGACGTCCTCCGCCTGTCAGGGACTGCGGGAGGGCCATCCTCCGTCCCCCAACCCTCTCCCGAGCAGAACTCGGGAGGCCCACCTGGCACCTCTCGGGAGGCTGGGTAAGACCCTTTTTGTGTTACCGTTGTACAGGGGCGGGAAGGGGTCCAGAAGTCCCAGGGGGTGAGAGCTGGCTGGTGGCAGGAGCCTGCACCCCGTTCTGTGTTTCCTTCAATAAAGCCTCCTGCTCTGTGTGGCCCCTGTGTTCTGGGTTCTGTCACAGACTAGAGGGTCTGCCCCTGGCCCCCAAAGGTAGTTTAAGCAACTCCCCACCCCACCCCAGGCTTGGAGGAAGGTGCAGTGCAGGAGTTATTTTTAGTCAGCAGCTAATGAGAGCCGGGCTCACAGGCCTGGGTGCCAAGGAGTCTTGCCACATTCCAGAAGGCTCCAGGCCGATGACTGTTTCTTCTGTTTCCTTCTGTGGAAAGCCTTGCTCCGGGCACTGCCAAGAGGGGAAACACTCCCGAGCTAGGGAAGCCAAACCTCATATTTTGCGTCTATTTATCCACTTTACACAACACCTTTCATTCCCTAACAACCCTGCTGGGTGGGGGCCCCAATTTACTGATGAAGAAACTGAGGCTTGAGGTCACACACAGGTCAAGGGTTTCACTCCCAAGTCTGATGAAGACCGGACATTTGTTCTGCCATTGCAGGGCCTTGGCACAGAGGCCTCTGCTGGGTTCATGAGGGAAGAGTCTGTGGATGGGGAGGTGGGAATGCCCAGCCCCTATAGCTCATCTTTCCTTCTGGCCCCAGAACATCTTGACATCAGCTGGCCAGACACACCAGAGCACGCTGGGCTGGGTTCCGCCCAGGGAGGATGCCTCTGAGACGTTTTCCAGCCAAGGTCCTGTCTCCCACCCTACTTGTCTTTTACCAGCTGTGTGATCTCAGGCCTGTTAATTAACCTTTGTAATCCTCACTTGAATCACCTAGTAAAAGGGGATACAGATACCTTGAGATACAGATAACTGCCCTTGCCACGGTCCCTGGCACGTAGTAGCTGCTCAATAAATGGCAGCTGTGTCTACTATCTGTGTGGGGGAGTCATGGGGTTCCTCTGAGCCTTACCCTGGGCTCCAGGGCAGGAGTGAAGCAGGGCACAGCCCATGCTTCTCTTTCAGGGGCAGTGTCCTTGGTACACGTCCCAGTGGGCCCTTCTCTCTGGCTTGCTTGTACCTAACCCAGAATCTGCTCTAGTTTCCCCTCAGGGGTGCCAGTGCAGAGAGGCAAGCCCGGGAAGAGGGTTAGGGGGCTGGCCCTGACCTGCCAGGCTGGTCTCCCTTTGTCTGATAACGTGCTTCCCGTCTGGGCAGAAGGGGAGTTTCTCGGGGCCTGCCCATGTGTGGAGCTGTGCTCTGTGGAACTACAGGCACCGAGTCGCCAGGTTGTAGGGGCTTGGAGAAGCGGCTCGGGAAAGAGCGGGCACTCTGCTGCTGGGCCTGAGCCAGTGATCTTCCCTCCCTCATGTCTTCTCCAGGGAAACAGGGATCTGAGGACCGACCCTGGAGAGGAGTACAGAGAAATAAGGGGGGGCTGGGCTGTGGGGTGAAGAGGGAGGCAAGACTGGGGTCTGGAAAAGGGACGTGTGTATGTGTATGTGTGTGTGTGTGTGTGTGTGTGTGTGTGTGTGTGTGGTGGTGGGGTCTCTGTGTCCTGGGCCTGGTGAAGTAAGGGTTGGGCTGCACGCCTCCCTTTGTTTCTCTGACAGTTCCTGGGGAATCTTGGGGGCTGCTGGCCTGAGGACTCTGAGCCAGATGGGATTAGAAACAGGAGGGGTGGGGTGGAGAGAGACAGGAGGGGTGGGGTGAAGAGAGACAGGAGGGGTGGGGTGTAGAGAGACAGGAGGGGTGGGGTGGAGAGAAGCAGGGGTTGAGGTAGATAGAAGTAGGGGGGGTGGGGTGGAGAGAGGCAGGAGGGAGGGGGGGGTGGAGGGAACCAGGAGGGGTGGTGTGAGAGAGACAGGAGTGGAGTGGAGGGGAGCAGGGGTTAGGTAGATAGAAGCAGGAGGGGTGGGGTGGAGAGAGGCAGGAGGGGGTGGAGGGGAACAGGAGGGGTGGGGTGGAGAGAGGCAGGAGGGATGGGGTGTGGGGAAGTAGGGGTGGGGTGGAGAGAGGCAGGAGAGAAGCAGAGGGCTGGGGTGCAGGGAAGCAGGAGACACCTTCCTTCTCAGCCAGCAGAAAGACTCAGAGACCACCCCGCCCTGTAGGAGCCTGACAGACCTGGGGCCCGGAAGCTGCTCTCTGAGCTTCTTCCTGAAGGCCAGGCAGAGGGGCAGAGGGGCTTGGAGGCCGAGGAGTGTCTCCCAGAGGTGTTCTGGCCCCAGAGGAGTGGGCTGTGGTGTGGGGTCGCTGTCTCAGAGGGCAGCTCTCTGGAGACGCTAGCACCAGCTGGGGAGCAGGGCACATGCCAGGCTGGAGTTTCCTGTGACGGCCAGGCAGCAACACATATTGAATGGCTGATTCTTTTTTTCCCCAAGTGGGGTCTCGAACTAGAGACCTCGCAACGCAAGGCAGAATCCTGCCACTGAGCTGTACCCCTGGCCCTTGCACCGTCATTTTAAAACTTCCAAGTTATCTTTCAAGAACACAGGTCCAGAAGGGGTAGAGCTGTGCAGGACCCTGGAATTGTGAGTGGGGGACCCTGCAATTGTGAGTGTGGGATCCTGCAATTGTGAGTGTGGGACCCTGCAATTGTGAGTGTGGGACCCTGGAATTGTGAGTGTGGGACTCTGGAATTGTGAGTGTGGGACCCTGGAATTGTGAGTGTGGGACTCTGGAATTGTGAGTGTGGGACCCTGGAATTGTGAGTGTGGGACTCTGGAACTGTGAGTGCGAGACCCTGGAATTGTGAGTGTGGGACTCTGAAATTATGAGTGTGAGACCCTGGAATTGTGAGTGTCCCCCGCTGGCTCCCACATGCATCACACTTAGTAACCAGCGGCAGCACCAGGGGACTTACGCCAGGCTGCTCCCTGTGTTTGTATAATTTTTACATCTTTTAGTCTTAAATATGTCTTTGACAAATTAAAGTTCTTGAGATTTCTGTCTCTGCTTAGAAAATCTTACTGAAAAAGAACCAAGCTCTGTTGCCCTACAGCCTTCCAGGTCCCGGTGGGTGCAAGTGAGTTTTGGGGGGCTGGTTGTGAAGACAGCCTAGAAATGGTCCCTTAACAATGAAAAGGCCAACCAGAGCCAGGGGGCCGGGTCGGGAGCTCAAACTGGCTGTGAAGGAGGAGCAGGAAGAAGCTCTCTGGAAGCAGCAGGACATGGAGCCTTTCTGCTGGCTGAGAAGGAAGGTGTCTCCGCTTGGGTCACAGGGCACCAAGTCACAGCAGGGTGCAGCCCTCAGCATCCCAGACCCCTACCCAGAACCCCACCCTCATCCCAAACCTCCACCCCATCCCAGAACCCCTACTCCCACCCTAAACTCCTCCCCTCATCCAGGGCCCCTGTTCCCAGTCTCCGCTCTGCTCCGGACCCCACAGCTTCCCACCCTCTTGCGTTGCCTCTCTCGCTTCACCCTCTCCGGCCCTCCCCTCCCCTTCTCTTGCTGTAGTGATGGTGACAAATGTAGCCTGTGAATGAGGGGAAGAGAGAGGAGTGGGGTGGGGGAGGAACAGAGATGGGGGGGTTTGAGGCTGGGCTGCGGTAGGGGGAGCATGTGTTCTTGGAATCACCAAATTAAGGGAAAGATAAACAGCATCCAGCCCAGTCTGAACTCTATTTGTCCAGACAGGAAAACTTGGCTCCAAACCTGTGTACTAAAGGGGTTAATAGACCGGAAAGTAACAGCCAGGACGAGAAGTCCACCTTACTCCACTTTCCATTAAGCTGGGAGCACACAATGAAAGCTTTTTTGGAGAAAGAGGATTTTGAGTGAGTAAGTGAGTGAGTTAATGAGTAAGTGAGTGAGTGAGTGAGTGAGAGAGAGTAGTGTGTGTGTGTGTGTGTGTGTGTGTGTGTGTGTGTGTGTGTGTAACAGACCGTTTGTTTGTTTGCTGGACTGATTTTACAAATGGGGATACCGAAAGCAGAAACAGCAGATTGGGGCTTCATGGCTCCTTGGAGGCAGAAGTTGGTTGAGGATCTTTGGGTGCCACTGTGAGCCCTCA
This sequence comes from Cryptotis parvus, assembly GCA_021461705.1. NCBI lineage: Eukaryota > Metazoa > Chordata > Mammalia > Eulipotyphla > Soricidae > Cryptotis > Cryptotis parvus. The sequence goes on from JAJIBD010005770.1 coordinate 81,108, forward strand.
GAAGACATCTCTGCAGACACACGGGTGGTGGGGGTTTTCTTGAGGAAAGAGATGGACAAGTCAGAGGGTACGGCACTATCCCTTACATGCAGCCGACTCCAGCTCAATCCCTAGGACCACACGCATGGCTCCCCAAGTAGTTCCAAGTGTGATACCTGAGCACAGAGCCAGGAGTAAGCAATGACCACCATTGGATGTGACTGAACTCCATAAACACACACACACACACACACACACACACACACAGAGAGACAGAGCCATCAAGCCTTAAAAGAAAGAGAAGAATGTGTGTGTGAGAGTGAGTGAGTGAGAGAGAGAGAGAGAGAGAGAGAGAGAGAGAGAGAGAGAGAGAGAGAGAGAGAGAGAGAGAGAGAGAGACCGGGCAGCTTTGGGCTGGATGCTTGGGCCATGTGAGTCTAGGACCTGTTCTACCATGTTGAGGTGTGTGGGCTGGCTGAAAGCCTCCAGCTGGAGCTGGAGGCTGGTGGCCAGAACAATGTATACTGGACTTGCAGTGGCAAGACCCTAATTATGCCACAGACACCCTGGAGGAGCAGAGGCAGGTAAGACCCTGGCAACCACTGGCGGCAGTGCTGGATGAAGCCTGGCTGAAGGGGACCCTGCAATCGGGAGTCAGCGGGTGACAGATCAGTGTGGGCTGAGCTTTGGAAGCCGAGGACCCTCCTCTGGCACCAGCACTGACTGAGAAGGGGCAGGCTGCTCCTCCCAAACCTCCTGCAGACCAGGCCTCATCTCACGTGCACACACACATACATGCACACACAAGCACAAATGCATACATGTACACAATTCATATAAAACACACAAACATGGTACATACACCATACATACACACCCCAACACACAAACGCACACACATATACACATGCGCACACAATGACCACACACAAGATATCCATGTATACAACATGCACACAGCACAATTCACCTAATATGCATGGCATGAACATACAAATGCACACATGACACACATGAAAACACATGGATACACACACATATGCACGCACACGGGAGAGAATTTACTGTCTCCCCACTCTGCCACTACTGCCTAGGGAGCGGATGGCCACAGGGGCATCTCAGAACAGGTTTCCCTGCCCCATCGTAAGAACACAGCTTCCTGTCCTCAGATCTGAATGTGGGGTGCAGCCACCCTCATTATCTGGAACGGAACTCCCGGAGTGCTTTTCTCCATGGTGGCAGCCTCAGATTCAGCTCTGGGGACTCCATTGGTAACATAAGCGCAAGAATGGGGGCACTCAGTTCTCAAAGCAACTCCCTTTTTCTCTCTCAGCAACCCCCCCGGAAAGGGGGCTTCCAGGGAAGTCTGCACCCCGGGCGCACAGCCGCCTGCAGCACTGCCAGCCCTTCTATGCAGATGGGCCTCTGGGTCTCCCCCTGGGCAAAGCTGTCTGAGGAAAGAGCAGGCAGCCAGTTCCTGCCTGCAGCCCCGCCTAACCCAGATGCAGATTTTGAAGCCTGTGCACTTGGGCTGGGCTCGGCTAATGGCTGAGCAGAGTGGCTAGAGCTACAGAAACTTCTCCCTCCCAGCCTGGCCCCTGAGGTCTCCCAGGGCATGCTTGCTCCAGGAAGTGCCCACTTTATTCCATCAGTGGGTTCTTAGAAGCTGACAAAACTAATTTCCCCAGAAGTGAATGGATATAGAGTTAAGTGCTGATGACTTATTTCTGATCACACTAACGTCACCAAACTTCTAAATAAAGATGCGGCCACTTCTGATACTAAACAACCATGTCTGGATGGAATAAATTCATCCATTCCTTCACTTCCCAACTCACTATCCAGAGCCGCATCAAGGGGGCCAGAACCGCTCCAGGCATCTCAGGCCCAAGTCAGGACCGCCCCCCCCAGCCCTCCACTGAGGCCTGACCCCTGCTGGGACACCCCTCCATCACCGGCATCAGCCCAGCCCCATGCACACCATGGCTGGGCCAGTGGAGAAATGCCAGTGATGTCACATGCATCTGGTTGGGGCGGGAGGAGAGCCGGAGACACTGGGCTGGGATGGGGGGTGAGCAGACAGCAGCCGGAGGGAAGTCATTGCTTTTTCTATTCTTTTCCTCATCGTCACTATAACAAAACTAACATATGAAACCAAATTCTTTGGGCCTTCTACACCCTGGCAAAGTGTGACTGTCAAGCCCAGGGTACCCAAGGATGCAGCCTTGTTTTATGGGGCCAAAAAATCCAGCTACTGAGACTTCACAGTTCAGCCGCCTCATTCTACATGGGAGCAAAGAGCTCCAGGTAGGTCCCAGGGTGAGGGACCCATGGTGGGGGTGGAGGGAGTTGTACAAACCAGGCTCCTCACCTTCCTGCTCACTGCTCGCCCTGCCCACTTCACATCTAATGCAGAGCCTCCACGTCTAAGAGCACGCGGCAGACCATCACTCCTAGCCACCTTTTACCCTCTTGACCCTTGGGGGCTTGACATTCATACATAAAAGGGTTGCCCAGAGTTGAGAGTACCAGCTGGAGCCTCCTCCAGGTCTCAGTTCCTGCCTGGCCCAACGCTACAAATGCTGGGTCCCAGACCCCAGCTCCTTCCCACCAGAGGGCATGGGACTCAGGAGACAGGGAACCCCAAACTGACCTCTTTTTTTGGGGTGTGGTTACACTTACCTCAGGGGTTACTCCAGGCTCTGCGCTCAGGGATCACTCCTGGTGGACTTAGGGGGACAATACGAGATGTTGGGGGATCAAACATGGGTTGGTCACGTGCAAGGCCATCACCCTAGCCACTGTCCTATCTGTGCTGCCTGCAAACACCCCTCTTAGCTGGCTTCCCAGTGCAGGGGAAATGCAGTGTTTCCTAATGACTGAGCCTGTGACTGGCGTTTGGGCCGAAATGTGTCCCTGATCTCAAGGTTAGGGTGTGTACAAAGTGGCCTGAACGGCAGAAACTTATCCTGGGGCCTGACCTTGCTGTGGATCAGTGGCCATGGGTCACAGCCTCCAAGGCAGGTTCCTGTCTGGGTCACTTCTGGCACCCAGAGCAGTGCCTGGCACACAGTGGATGTATGACACATATTCCGGGAGCAACTCACTGTCACCCACTCTACCCATGGGGCTGGGCCCCCTCCCAGCTAGACCTGGATCTTTGCTTCAGTTCTGGCACGCAGCTGCCTCCTCTCTTGGCATGTGAGCTGTGTGTAAGGGGTTCCGGTCTCCGAATTCCAGGGTGGTGTCACCAGCTGGGTGTCTCTCTGCCTGAAAGCACATCAGATTACACAGGATTGCACAGATTGCACATCAGATTACACATGCGGGCTCTAGTGCACATGCACAAGCCTGCCCCAGCACATGTGCAGGAGCCGCCCCATCACATGGGTGTGAGCCTGCCCTAGCAAGTGTACACACACGTGTATACACACACACCCACCTAGCAGAGACCAGTCTTAAGTTAGGGTCACCAGTGGTGTGTCTGATTCCAAGCGTCCCTACTCAGTCTTGGATTTGATTGATTTTCTAGAGTAACTCAAGATCCCGGGGAGGGGGCGCCCAGTGAGATAGCACAGTGGGTAGGGAGCTTGTCTTGCAAGTGGCTGACCCAGGGTTCAATCTCAAGTACCCTATATGGTTCCCCAAACACCACCAAGAGTGACCCTTGAGCACAATCCAGGAGTAAGCCCTGAGCACCACCGGGCATGCATTCAGTACCAAATACCACCCCACCCCACCACCTCCACACACCACCACCCCCAAAAAAAGAACTCAGAGAAACACTTTGCTTGTAAGAGCACCAGTTTGTTGTGAGATGGTAAAGCAGACAGACAGAAAGTTTGCACAGGACAAAATCAGAAAGTGTGTGGTCAGATCCTGACCACTGTCCGGTTCTCCTCGAATCTCCATGTGTTCATCGAGTTCCCCAAACCCTGTCCCTTTGAGTTCTATGAAAACTCATCACACAGACAGGATGAACAAGATCATGGGGAACTGGCAATTGCCCCCCACAGTGGAAGGAGGAGTACTGAAAATTCTTTTCACAGATTGGGGTCCCCGACAAATCAACAACCATTGTCCCAATGGCAAATGCTCACTGTAGGAGCTTTCCAAAGCCCCCTCATTCACAACACAAAAGGCACACTTGTAGGGACACACTTGTTGTTCTGATATTTAGAAAAATGAGTGTTTCAGGACTTTATTGGAAATGGAGACCAAGTCCAAATGCTCCTTTCTCAGAGATCACAGGGTTTCTCCTCTGCAGCCGTCCCTAACACAGAGCGGCTGCAGAGCAGAGCTCCTGAAACATTGCACCGAGTGAGGGACCATCCAGGAGGAATCTGGAAGTCCCTGTCAGAAGGTGGGAACCAGGCTGGAGAGATGGAACAGGGAGATAGGCACTTGCTTTGTATGCAGCCAATTCTGATGTGGTCCCTGGCACCATATAAGGTCCCCAGGTACCTTTAGGTGTGACCCCTTCACACAGGCAGGCAAGAGTCCCTCACACTCCACCCCCAAATAGAAAGAAAGCTGGAACACTGGGCGAATTCTGGAAGACAATGGACACTGACATCTGGGGTGACCCTCCTGAGATCCCGGTCCTCTGTCCCATCCAGTGAAGGTGCCGACAAGGGGTCTGGGGTATCTGGGGGAGCTCTGGGCTGTGAGCATTCTCCGGAGAGCAGCTGGGCTGTCTGGGCACATCTCTGCCACTCCTGTGGGGATCCTCCCTTCCAAGTGGGTTGCAGCTCAGTTCAGGTAGCCACAGGATGGGGGTGGCAGCTGGGAGCTGGGCAGAGGGCTCTTTGTTTCATTCACTATCTGCAAATCCTTCTCTTGAGATTCTTCTGTTGGGCCGGTCTTGAGCTTTGAGGCTTGACCGTGAAGCTAGTCTTCCTGGAGCAGGCTCTAGAGCAACACGGCCGCACCTCCCGAGGACAGCGTCACCCAGGAAGAGGACGATGCTCATCTGCAAACCCCATCTCACCAGCTGTCTCCTGGCTAACGGAAAAACCTCCAGGCTTCGTCCTGTGCCCATTTCCTATGCAATGAAGGCTTGGTCCAGAAGGCTTCTCAGGGGCCAGGAAAAGAGCCCAGTGGATAGAACAGGGGCCTGTGTGTGCAACAGCCTGAGTGGGATCACTGATACTACACGCCTCCCTTGAATCATGTGTGGCCCGTCTTGTGTGGATCTGAGCATCACTAGCTGGATTTCACATGCTGCAGGCTGGGCTCTACTGGAAGCTTCCTGTGCCTGAGCAAGGTTGGCTGTGGCCTCTATTTGAAAAAAAATACAGATTGATTGGTTGATTGATTGATTAACTGCCTTGCTTTCACTCCTCACTGACCTCAGGATCAGGTCCAAACCCTTTGACATCCCTTTGAGGCCTCAGAGATGGGGCTGTAGATTCACCCTCTCTCCCGTTTCTCTCCTCCACTCACACAATGTGATAGGAGATGACTGAGAGTCACAGAGAGGCTTCAGGCTGCAAGTAGCCAGGACACCAGAATGGCACCGATGTAAACAGGGGTGGAAACTTTAGGCTACATGCATGTGGGTTTCAGGCTTTGCTTGATACAGAGGCCTGGTCTCTCTCCCATGCACTTCCTCCAACTTTCTTTTATCATCTGGTTGGCAGCTCGATGGTTGTGTGTGGTTGTGTGTGATGGCAAGTATGTGCGTTCCAGCATCAGATACATCCGAAAGGGGGAAAGGGAGCTTCTTTCTGTAGCTTACTTTACAATGAAGAAAATTTCCCTAGGAGTTCCCAGCAGATAATTTCTAATTTTTCCAATTATTTAAATGCAGTTTGACAAGACTTGGGTCTCTGCAGTTTACCCTCACTTGGGTTGCGGGGCTTCTTGCAGTTAACTTGCACTATTTAGGGATTTTGTCCGGAGGAAGCCAGTCCCCAGACCACCTAGATGGGAAACATCCTTGATGCCTGCCTCTACCCATTTAGCACCTATGCAGACACCTACTGTCCCTTTTATTAAATGTTTCCTCATCCCCAGGGTGGCCACTGTGAAGCCCCCATGAGTTTGCAGAAGGACGACCTTCCCACCCTCCACCCCTGTCACCAAGAGCTTCTTCGTCTTGTGAGCTCAGATTGCATCTCCCTGCCAGGGCACTGCCCCCAGCCCACGACATACCCATGTCTCTGGCATTCGAACCCAAGTTTGCTAGCTTGCGCCACAACTCTCTCATCCACCAAAACCCCAAACATGTAGGGAGAGCAAAGAAATGCTGGGGAAAGCCTGGTGTGGGAAATGACAACCCAGTTGTCCCGATGGTACACTCGTGAGCTCTCTCTGATTAGGCAGAGACTCTGGGACAACAGCTGGGCAGCCCGTGGGCTACACTGTGGAGGAGTCCGTGACCCACTGCCCTCCACTCTCCCCAGACGCTCAGCCTGGATCCTGGTCTCCAAGGGCTAGATGAGAATTTCCAGGACCACCTCTTCAGTCCCAGCATGGTTTAGTTGGGCTCTGTACTGCCCTGTGTACACAGCAGGCCAGACTGCCATCAGCTGGACATTGGGATCCTTGGACATAGCTCCCTGCAATGCTCAGCTCTCTGTTTGGGGCCACAGTCAAATATAAACATGCCCAATATCAGAGGAGTGAATCAGAAGACAGAAACAGCTGCATCAGACAGTCCTACTCAGCTATGGGAAAAGACGAAGCCAGACGCTGCCCTGCAACTTGGATGCAGTTGGAGAGTTTCCGGCTCAGTGAAGTGAGTCAGAGGCAGAGAGACAAATACCAGATGATCTTGTTCATTTGTGAAGTATAAAGAAATCAAGCAAGGAATTAGACCAACTCCAATGGCTGCAAACCCTAACATACTGCCAACAGAATTGTGAACTGAGGTTGAAATTACGGCTGAGCAGGGTTGGGGTGGGGGGGATGGTGACTGCGAGGGTAGAGGAAGAAGGGACAATGACACAATGGTACAATGGCACAATGGCACAATGGTAAAAGTTACAGACATTCTGCGGATGTGTGGGGAATCGCATTGCAACATAAAACAACGATACAGAAACGGATATAAACTATCATCTCAGAAGCTGCTCTTAAAAATAGCATCAAGTCTTGTAAGATTCAACATTGAACTGGTTTGAAATAGGCCAGGAAGTAGAAAAATAGGTAGAGAGAAGAAAACTCAGAGAAAATAGGTAAAGGGAAGAAAACTCACTTGATCACTTGAATCCCGTTATTCATCGATTTGCTTCGAGTGGGCGCCAGTAACATTTCCATTGGACCCTATCACGTGCCAATGTAGCCCAATGGCATCTGGTTGATTCAGGAATATGAAGAGCCTCAAACCGTTCCTTCAGGGTCTTAACAAGGAAGTCTGACCATCTTGTAGGTGGGCGGCCATGTGACCTTTTGATATCCCGTGGGAGAGAAAACAAAGTCTGTATCATAGGGGCTAGAGCAATAGTACTGCAAATAGGCTGCTTGCCTTGCTCACCATGCCTCAGGTTCCAGCCCCAGCACCACATATGGCCCCCAAATACTCCCGGAGTGTTCCCTGAGCACAGAGTCAGGTGTAAGCCCTGAGCACTACCGTGTGTGTGGCCCAAAAATGAAAAACAAAAGTGTGTATCACGATTTGTATCAAACTGTACTAAGTTATTTGCAGTGGTGGTGATGGCATTTGGTAAAAAGCAACTTCCTTGATAAGCTTGTGAACAGTTGATGGAATCTATGTAGGAAAAGATTTTTAAAAATATATGGTCAGGGGCTAGAGCTTCAACACAGAGGGTAGGACATTTGCCTTGTACAGGGCCGATCTGGGCTCAATCCCAGCACCCCCTATGGTCCCCTGAGCACCATTGGGGGTGATCCCTGAGCACTCTGGGTGTGACCCCATAACAAAACTAAACAAATCTTTCCAGGCCTGTTGCATGTGGGGACTCCTGTCCTGGGCTGACAGGTCAGGAGTCCAACTTTCCCTGGATGACCTTGGGGGGCTCACTTAGAGGCAGGCAGGTTGAACATTTCTCCTCTCACCAATGGTCTTCAGCTCTTGGCTCATATGGATTTTTCTTGAGAGGGCCTCTCCAGGACTGTGTCTGTTTAGCCCCTGCGCATGGTAAAAGTGGGACTTGGGATTGCCCTGTGCGCCCAGCAGCCCTGACTCCCTGGGAAGCACCCTACTGATGCTCACAGATCAGCACTGAGCCATCCCTGGCTGACATAAGCCTGGGTTCTAGAAGCAGCCCCTAATGGAGGTGGGGTTTGTAGGCGGTGTTAAGGAGAAATAACCTGTGTTCTTACCCACCGCTTCTCATGCCTCTGCTGTACTGCCTTGCGCCCTCTGCTGGGCACACCGTAGAACTGCCTGTTTGCCTCCCTGTTCTTTAAGGTACGCTTGTTGAATAGGTCGCCTCCTCCAGGACACCCTCTCTGATTGCAGTCTAGAAATGCTATTGCTCCCCCATTCACTTTTCTCTTTGACATAATATCTGACACCTGTTTTCCTATTATTCCTCTTCTCTTCCTCCTCCTCTCACAGCCCTCCAGGAGCATAACTCTCAGCTATTTTTTTGTTTGCTCTGACCCTAGGCACTTTGTCTAAGTCAGTGCACTTGGGGGATTTTGTCAGTCATAAGAACTCCTGACCCTTCTGTTTTAGAAATCCAGGTTAGAGTGAGCCTGGACTTAAGCAAGGAAAGCAAATTCCTTATTTGTCTGCTAGCTTCAGAAGACCCTCTTTCCAGACCCCCCATACCCCTAGGCCAAAAAGCTCCATGGGAAACACAAATCAGTGATATCCCCTCTGCCTAATTCTTCCCCAAATCCCCAGTGCTCTGCGTGGTCTGCCAAGGACTTCTGAGCAGGCCGCAGCCTTCCTCACTGACCTGCTCCACTGACCCTCCCCTGGTCACGGCCTCTGACACCTGGAGAAAGAGCTTCTGAGATGCTCTGGCTTCTACCCACTAGATGTCAGTAGTATTCCCACCCCTCAGGCTGACAACCAGCACTGTCCCCAGACGTCACAAATGCCCTCCTGAATGTCCCATGATCTCTCTCTTCCCTTTCCTTTGGGGTATCTGCTTGGAACTTGCCAACCCCCTCTACTCCCCTGCTGGATCCCTTCATTGGGATTCTCCTCCTCCTCCTGCAGTTAGCACTTTGGGCCTCACCTTCCCCAGGACACCCTCCCGAGGCCCCAGGCCTCAGAAGCAGGCATTTTTGTTTTTCACTAAAACCCTAGGGAAACCAGAGCAGGTCTCCGAACCCTCAGGACCTTGTGCGCTGGGTGCTTCCAGATTCTTCCTTCTGGGGCTACTGCTGCTTCCTACAGCCCAGCTGAGATGCGCCCAGGGAAGGCACTTCCTTCCCTTCCCTTGGCAGCCCACAATTGTCTGGGATCTCCAAACCCAGACTCTCAGAGGGGTTGGGCAGCGGGGCAAGCCTGGGTCTCTGGGTAGGGGTAGCCACCCCCTTTCAGAGAGGAAAACAGACTCAAGAAGTGACTGATTGTGTTAGCTAGTGCAGGGTGTTTATTTCGATTGGGGGAGCTACTTGGGAAGTTGCATTTCCTTAAACTTCTCTGCCCTAAAGAGAGAGAGAGTGACTGGACAGTACGTGCTCCCACACACCTCAGAGCTGGCAGGCCCCTGTGTGTGAGTTAGCTGTGGTCCCTGTGCCCTGTCAGGGAAACCATGGGGAGAGAGGGGTGTGGGTCCTCCTCTCCTGGGCCTGAAACTTCCAGACCTTCCAGATCTTTCACTGGGATGTGACAGGTCAAACCAGCCCCCTCACCCTCCCGCTCTCCTGCCTCACTTCCTCCTACCTCAAAGCTTTGCCACTGCTTCTCGGGGTGGGGGTTAGTATGAAATACCCTCTCTCCCTGAGTGCTGACTTAGCTTTATGCCCAGAGATCTCCGCCTGATTGTTCCTTTTCTCCCCACAGCATCTCCCTGTCTCCATCCACCGTCACTAAGTTACACTCATCACCCTGCACGTCACTCTCTCACTCATTGTACCTGCAAAGTTTGCCTTTATTCTTATGTTTGATCACTTGATCACTTCACATCCTGTTATTCATAGATTTGCTCAAACAGGCACCAGTAACGTTTCCATTTGACCCTATCACGTGCCAGTGTAGCCCAATGGCATCTGGTTGCTTCAGGAATACGGAGAGCCTCAAACCATTCGCTTAGGGTCATGACGAAGAAGTCTGACCATCTTGTAGGTGGGCGGCCATGTGATCTTTTAATGTCCAGTGGGATCCAGTAGGTAATGGCTCTAGTCCAGTGGTCATCTTCAAATCACATTACATGTCCAGCCCAACTGATTTTCAATACGTGGCAAACAAGTCAGCGTCCCTGACTCTGGATTGTCGATGGAAGTTGGAACTCCAGATTCCTTCTCTCACTTCAGTGAGGCATGATAGTCCAAGCATAGCTCTTTCAATTCCTCTTTGGGAAACCTGAATAGCATTCTCCTCCTGCTTTCATAGGGCCCAGGTCTCTGAGGCATATGTTAATGCAGGGAGAATGGTGGAGTCGAAGAGATGTGCCTAGAGCTGGAGGTTCTTTGTCCTTTTAGCTATTTCTTCTATGCTCTTGAAAGCATTCCATGCCACTCTCTTTCTCCCTGTGCAGCTAAGGTTTTAGGTCATTCATCATGTTGAATTCTCAACCTAGATACACATAATTGCTGCATTTAGAGATGTTTGTTCCATTGAGAGTGAATGGGGCCTCTGGAACTAGTTCATTTTTCATGAACATTGTTTTGTTGAGATTCAGCTGTACTGGCAGAACATTAGATGAAGGACAATCATGCGACCATGCTGGCTTCCAAAAAGGATTCAGCATAATCGACCATATCCACACGGTAACCAAGCTCATTGAGGTTTGTAGGGAGTTCAAGATGCCGCTCTGTCTCACGCTCATTGATTTAAAGAAAGCCTTTGATTCTGTGGAGACTGAAGTGGTCATCGAAGCCCTAGCCAAACAGGGCGTTCAAAACCAATACATCAAGATCCTTCGTGAGCTGTATTACGGATTCACCACCAGGATCTCACCATTCTACAAAGAAATGATCATTGTTATGAAAAGAGGGGTTCAGCAGGGTGTTACCATCTCACCAAAACTCTTTAGCGCCACCCTCAAGAATGCATATGACAATTAGAATGGGAAGGAATGGGAGTGAAGATAGATGGTTGGCAACTACACCACCTCCGCTTCGCTGATGACATTGTTCTAATAACACCAAACATTAGCCAAGTGGCACAAATGCTGGCTGACTTCAACCGAGAATGTGGAAAGATAGGTCTACAGCTGAATCTCAGCAAAACTATGTTCGTGAAAAAAAAATTATGTTTAAAGTTTTTAAAAAAATTTTTTTTGGTTTTGAGGCCATATCCAGCAATTCTCAGGGGTTACTCCTAAGTAATCCCTGGCTCTGTACTTAAGAATTACTCCTGGCAGCACTTGGGGAACCAAATGGGATGCTAAGGATGGAATCCGGTTGACTGTGTGCAAGGCAAATACTCTACCCATTTTACTATCCCTTCAGCCCCTTCATATGGTTTTTTAATTTAAATAATTAGCATCAGTGTCATCATTCCCCACCCTGTCGCCTTTAGACTTTCAGGATAGAAGTTGGGTTTTTGCTCTACCTTTGACCTCCCAGGTACATCTTGGTTCACGATCTTCCCGTTCATCATCTATTTGCTCGAGCCGGCACCAGTAACATCTCCATATGTCCTGTCTCATGCTAATAGAGCCCAAGGGCATCTGCTTGCTCCAGGAACATAAAGAGCCTCAACAATTATATTAGGTCATGGGAATGAACCTGATGGGACCCAATATAATTGTTACTGGTATTTGGCATATCAAATACGACATAGGCAGCTTGCCAGGCTTGCCATGTGGGTGGCATACTATTGTAGTCACCTCTAAATACAGCATTTATTGATGAATGTTTTATTTATTTATTATTACATCTTGGTATCGAGCACAAAGTACGCCCATAACAAGTGGGGAGTGGATGAATGCACAAGTGAGGGAATGTGTGAACGCCCTCTCATTGACACAGTTCAGCTGACATCTGTCCACAGTAGCCTTCCTGGAAATCCTGACCTCTGCCGGTCACCTTTTACCTCTGTAAATGTCTCCTGTGGTTTCCCTTGTCATTTTACAGCGTGAGCGGCAGCTTCTTTCTCAGTCTGCTCAGGTCTTTCCACTTGTGTCAGCCGGGTCAGCCTGGTCAGATGCCCACGCCCTGCCTCTCCCCCTTCTCTGTCCACCCTGGTCCTCAGGCCTCTGGGTTCCACTTTGTCAAATTGTGAAATTCGAGGTGCACACTGTCCTATGACCAGAATGATTACTTTGATAGCAGATTCTAAACACGTTTGAACCCATCACCAACATTTTCGACATTACGATGATGTAACAGTTTTTCCTGGCCATGGTAGAGCAGAGAGGAACCAGATGCCCACTGAAGGGGCAGGGCACCATTTCCTTTTAGTAATCATCCTTTCTCGTGAGCTCCCACACCATTCATGACTCGCCTCCTGTGGTGATGGAGAGATGGGCCAGACGGTTCTGCCACAATCTGAGCACTGTGATGCGTCTCAGAGTGGTACAAACTCGTGCACTTAGGCTGGGGAGGCAGCATGGGGCTAAGCCTCTTATCTTGTATATGGCTGCTCAATTCCTTGCATGACATGGTCCCCTAAGCATCACTAAAGTACATTCCTGGAAGCCCCGAACACTGCTGGGATGCCTTGGGTAATCTCAGCACCGATGCTTAGGCCCTCGCTTCAAACCATCAGCCAGGTGGGCCAAGGTCTCCTGAGCAGCCCAAATAGCACCTGGGAGGTTTCCCCTGAGTCCCCTTCTACCTCCCACCACCACCACCACCACACCAACAACAACAACAACCCTAGAAAATGCAAGTCCAGCACTGCAGTCATCTGAAGGCCTTTTTTTGTTGACCTCACAGAGGCTCTGTTTGGCCCATGTAACCCTCTGGCACTCTTTGGGAGGCGTGTTGACATTTGTTTCTCAGCGGTTGGATGAAGTGGCGAGGAGGGGAGCAGCTTCTGTGAATGTTGTGGCTTGACAGCACCCATGGGCCATGTGGCTGCCTGCAAGAGCCCATCGCTGCTGCTGAGAGGGGCCATCCCGGTACACAGCCCGGCGTCTCCTGCTGTTTCCTCTCAGCCTCAGGGGCCTGGGCTTCTCCATAAGGGATTTCACAAAAACAGATCTTGGCATTTTCCCACTGCAGACGGCGGCTTGGAAAGCAATACTGTTGATTTTTTCATCCCATTTTGACATGCCTTCGAGTCCTCACTGGGCTTGTCCAGCTCTGTGCTCGGCTCTCGAGAGTTGGATGTGCTTTTCCTCTTGGAAGCCTGTGGCAGGCATTCACCCTGCGCCCCTGGGTCTGTGGGTAGTTGTAGTTTCACTGGTGGTTCTCATCCTCCTCCTTGGATTCCTTTTCGCACTGCTGGAGATAAGCCTTGAGGTTTGGTCTCAGGTGAGGTCTGTGGATAATGCATTTTCTATATCCGTTGTGTTGAAATTTTTTTTGACCTTTGGTTTTTGGACCAGACCAGGCAGCATTCAAAACTTCTTCTGGCCCAGGGACCACTCAGCTGGGGCCCAGGGGACCATATCTGGTGCCAGGCAGTCAACCTGAGTTGAGTGCACACAAGACAAATGCCCGATCCTTTGTCTTACCTCCCAGGTCCCAGGAACGTCCCTTATTCCGTGCTCCCACACCTCTCCTGTTTGGCTGGACCAGGCTCTGCAGGTCATCTGAAGTTAATTTGATATTTTTGTCCTCTTGCAGGTTTCCCCTTGCCCTCCTCCAAGCCCTACCCTCGGTCCCCATGGCCTTTAAGGGTCTTTCCTAACTTTGGAATTCTGAAATTCTTTTTTTCCTTTTGGAGAACCTGGGCAATACCTAAGCAATATTCAGTGGGGCTGGGTGCTACCTCCAGCAGTACTTGGAATACTAAGTTGAGTGCTCAGGCCCAATTGCGATGAAATACTATCGGGCCTGGCAGTGTGAGGGTCTCCGGGTCACATCTGTTGGTGCTGCAGTGGGAATAGGGGTCAAACTTGAGTTCTAACGCATGCAGGGTATGTGTTCCAGCCCTGCATGCCATTTCCTGAAAGTTTTATTTTCTAATTTGTCATTAAACTGGTACTTGCTTATAAGAACATAAATTCTTTATGATAGAGATGCAACATCAATACAAGCTTCATCACAAGAGTGCCAGAATCCTGCCAACACTGTCCCCAGGACACTTTCAGCCACTCCTATCCTCCCCATGGCTGGCCTCCATGATCAAAGTCTAAAGGTTTGTTTTCACTAGCCACGGGCTGTTCCCTTTTAGTTTCTTTAAAAGTCAACAAAGTGTGAGCTCATCCAGTATTTGTAATTCTCCTTCTGATTTACTTTTGCCTATCATGACCCCTCCAGCTCCATCCAGCTTGTAGCACCAGTAAAGTTTCATCTTTTCTCAGAGTGGAATAGTGTGGAATTCCCGACTTCTCTCAGGAGAGGGAATTTCATTGGGAGTGTGTGTCTTTATTCATCTTTCCAGTTCAACACTTGTCAGTGACTTCCAGACTGGAGAACTTTCAATCTAACCCAGATGAATTTGTCACTGTTATTACTTGAATTTCTCTGGGCTTATCTCTCCAAAGACTTTCATTAGAAATTGAAGATGGGGTATTAAAAGTGATCCACTCACTGAAAAGATCAATAACATAATTTCAATGCCTAAAAACAAAAGAAGTTGTAGATCAGCTGATACTTGTTAGTGACATAGTGACATTATTGTGTGAGGGTTTATTTTGTCTTGCTTTGCTTTTCTTCCTTATTTGAAGAGTTCCTTAATTTTTCAATCAAGAGAATTCTTGGCTTAGTGTTTACGTGACCATTTTATCATTGTTCTGATTGTCTGAATTGGTGGGGAAGTCTTGACAGAAAAAGAAGAAAAAGTAATCTTCTTTTCCTGCATCACTTCCATTCAGTCTCAGCTTGGTGGCAAATTCATTTACTCATCCACTCTTTCTTCAAACTTTGAGGTGCAGAAGTCAAAGCTGGTTTTGTGAAGGAACCTGAAACTTGCCTCAAGCACTCAGGCACTCACTCACACTCAGGCAAGTGTGCAAACCTGTAAAATGGGAACAGCACTCCTTACTCTGCAAGGTGGGGTACCCTCGGGGATGACATGGGCCCCCATGTGTCTGTGATGCTACTGTGAGCGAGTCCTCATCCATTATCACAGCACGTAGCCCCACATCCTCCCAGTCCCTCTCTCCACCATGGCAAGTTGCCCTCTGTAATTCACCCTGAGCTGTCTTGCTTTAGGACTCTATATGTGTCTGTCTGTATTTTCGTCGTTTCTGACCAGCTTCTCATGCATATGCAAATCCAAGCAGTTAAGGCGCTGGGAATGATTCAAATGTTTACTGCACAATGTCATAGAGCCTAATTTAGCCACCATCGCCAGAGCCTGCCACTCTTTCTCGACCTCCTGACACCCTTTAGCTATGTTGTGGCACTATGTGGGCCCATGTGTATCTGTGCACACATGTGCAGTAGCTCGCATATATTGGCACCTAGGCACACATGTATGAATGAGCATGGTCAGAGTCGTGTGTGTGTGTGTGTGTACATGCAACAGGAAGAGCAGAGTGAGGCAGTGTTCACATTCCACTAGCCTCATTTTTAAAAAAGTTTTTTTGGCACACCCTCCGGTGCTCTAGGGCTCCAGACCTGGTGCTTAGGGGCAACTCCTGGCAGTGTGCCAAGGTCCATGCAGTGCTGGGATGGAATCCAAGTCTCCTGTAGTTTCCTGAACTCCAGAATTTTGAACCATCTCCCAGGACCCACCACACTCCCTTCGTCATTTCTCACAGATCTTCCCCTTCCTGGGCACCTCCGACACACCACCCTGTTTCCCGGGGCTGCTCAGCGCCTCACCTGCTGCCAAGGGCCCACAAATATCCCTTCATGGCCAGACCCCACTTCACAGGAGAAACTCGTTATCTTGTCCACAAATGTCTGTGTGGGGAGGAGACCTCCCCCACCCCACGTGCCACAAGCACCCAATTCCTGGGTTCTTCTGCTGAATAAAGTTGTACTTGAGTGAAATAGCAGGTGAAAGAAAAGGGCTCTCTCTCTCTCTCTCTCTCTCTTTTCTGCTGGTGGGAAAACAGCACAGGGTCTTTTTTATTTTAATTAGGGCAAAATTCATTTGATATCAAAGTAACCATTTTTATTTATTTCAAGTCCCTGGCAGGCGCTCAGTGGCAGGTATCCAACCACACTCTTTTCAGAACCTACACCTTACCAAGTCCTTCTTTGGGGCAGAAAAGCTTAGGGGGTATGCCTTGAAAGGGGTGTCCAACTGCAGGGCTGACCACTACCTACTCAGTTGCGGTGAGTGAGACAGGAGTGACCTCCAGGTGGCGCTATCACCTGTAGCTCCACTGACCTCCCTCCTGGGTGGGAGGGTCATGGGCGGGGGTGCAGGGATGTTGCTTTTCCCCAGGCCTGACACCCGCACTCCACACATGACTGAGAAAACATGACTTACTTCTCCGTCCTCATTCCGTTGGGGAGGAAAGCAACACTTCCTGTAGCTCCCTCAGTCACTTTGGGGTGTGGGACATGCAGCTGGCCTCACCCTCACCTCACTGTGTCACCCATGGGTGGGTGGGGGGGTGGAGAGACAGGGGGCTCCATTCCACCAGTGGGTGTGAGGTGAAAACTCTTGACTCTCTTGGCAGAGTATGGCACGTAGGTCATTTGCCTTGTGTGCAGCTGACCTAGGTTCAATCCCCAGTATTGCGGATGGTCCCATGAGCATCTTCAGGAGTTAGTCCTAAATGTCAAGCCAGAAGTAACCCCACATCATCACCAGGTACTACCCAAAAATGTTTGTTTGGGGGCCACACCTGGAGCTACTCAGAGGACCATATGGGTTATTGGAGCTCAAACCTGGCTCCGCTTTGTGCAAGGCAAGTGACTTACCTGCTGTACTATCTCTCCAGCTCTTCCACATAACTCAAAATGTTCAGAGCCCTGAATCAGTCTGCCCGCCATGGATTGGAGGAGGGACTCCGGAAGTCATCTATATGCTCTGGGCTGGGATTATGAAGGCAACACAGACTGTTGAGGCTGTCCCGGCTTGCCGGCTCTCTGGTCTGTGGGTCCACAAGTTGGCTGCTAGGAATCAAGGCCACTGGGTGACTGGGGCTTAACCCTTTGAACCAGCCCTCTTTGGCAGGCTTCTGGTCCAGCTGGTGGATGTGGCATTCCCATGGTGCCTCCCCAGATCTGCTTCCTCCTGGAAACATCCAGAGAGGAGAGAGCCTCAGACCCTTGGCTCTTCTGTCCAGCGATCAGTTTCAGAATCCCAACCGGAGGGAAGCAAAGTGAGAGAGAAGCTACGGGCACCCAGAGGGCCCCGACACTAGAACCCTGCAAGAAAGGGCTCAAGCCAGGCAAAGAGCAGGGTTTCAGGGCCTGATTAGGGCTCTGGGAAGGAGGGACAGCCTTGCAGCCCCGCTGAAGAGAGGCCCCCGAAGAAGCAGCCAGAGGGCACACCTCTCTCTCTCAGCTCCTAAGGTATTTTATTATTTTGGCTCTTTGGGTCACACCCAGTGATGTTCAGGGATTAGTCCTGGCTCTGCACTCATGAATTACTCCCAGCAGTGCTCAGGAAACCATTCGGGATGCTGGGTATTGAACCCAGTTCAGCCAGTTGCAAATCAAATGTCCTACCCACTGAACTATCGCTCCAGCCCTCCCCTAGGGTACTCTGAGCATTGTTTTTTTTTTTTTTGTTTGGGGGCCACGTCCCCAAAACAAAGGGCTGCGCGAAACGTTGGACATGGGAATCTCCTGGCGGACAGTTCCACAATGAAATTGACCACATCATCTTCAATCGACGGTTTTGTCTGACTGATGTTGCTGTCGTCCCCCAAATTCCACACAGGATCGGACCACCGTCTCCTTCGGTGCAAAATTCTACTTCCCGCAACGGGGAGAAAAAGCTGCAATGTTTAAGAAGAGAACTCCCAGAACGACCACCAACTGGAAACTCTTTGGCACCATTGTGGCAACATGGGAAGATACCATCATTGATGACATCGATGAAGAATACAACCGACTGGTTCAGCACCTCCATGATTGTGCGAAGAATGCCGAGAGAGAGAAAGACACAAAAAGACGCTTGTCTTCAGAAACTCTTGAGCTCATTCGCCAGCGTGGCAAGGCGCGAGCCTCAGGAGACCAAATGCTAACGTCCAAGCTTGCTAAACAGTGCAGAGAAGCGATAAAAGCAGACCTCAAAGACAGAAGAGCAGAAATACTGGAAGATGCAGCAGAAGCCGGAAAAGTATTCGCACTGCCCGCCTGTCCTTCGCCAACTATAAGACCAAGATGACTGACCTCCGATGCCCTGATGGATCTATCACATCTTCCAGAAAGGCAATGGAGAAGATTATCCAGGACTTCTACTCAAATCTCTTTGATAGCCACATCCACCTGCCCACATACCAAATTCCACAGGATGGATATGTCATTCCCAACGTTCTCCCTTCTGAAAACCGACATGCCATCTCGTCGGTAAAGAAGGGAACAGCACCAGGCCCAGACAAAGTCAGACCCGAACACCTGAAGAATCTGCCGTCGGTACTCATCCAATACACTAGCTCGGTTCTTCACACGCTACCTGTCCGAGTGCAAGGTGCCCTCCCAATGGAAAACCAGCAGGATAGTTCTACTGTTCAAGAAGGCAGACATTCACGACATCGGCAACTATCGCCCCATCTGCCTGTTGTCTGTCATCTACAAGCTGTTTACACGAGTCATCCTGAACAGGATTAGCAGAACACTAGATGAAGGACAACCATGCGAGCAAGCAGGTTTCCGGAAAGGATTCAGCACAATCGACCATATCCACACAGTAACCAAGCTCATTGAGGTTTGTAGGGAGTACAAGATGCCACTCTGTCTCACGTTCATTGATTTACAGAAAGCCTTTGATTCTGTGGAGACTGAAGCAGTCATCGAAGCCCTAGCCAAACAGGGTGTTCAAACCCAATACATCAAGATCCTTCGTGAGCTGTATTACGGATTCACCACCAGGATCTCACCATTCTACAAAGAAGTGATCATTGATGTCAAAAGAGGGGTTCGACAGGGTGATACCATCTCACCAAAACTCTTCAGTGCCACCCTCGAGAACATCATGAGACAATTAGAATGGGAAGGAATGGGAGTGAAGATAGATGGTCAGCAACTACACCACCTCCGCTTCACTGATGACATCGTTCTAATAACACCAAACCTTAGCCAAGCAGCACAAATGCTGGCTGACTTTAACCGAGAATGTGGAAAGGTAGGTCTACAGCTGAATCTGAAGAAAACTATGTTCATGAGAAATGAACTAGTTCCTGAGGCCCCATTCACTCTCAATGGAACAAACATCTCTGAATGCAGCAGTTATGTGTACCTAGGTCGAGAAGTCAACATGATGAGCGACCTCAAACCTGAGCTTGCGCAGGAGGAAGAGAGCGGCATGGAATGCCTTCAAAGGCATCGAAGAAATAGCTAAAAGGACAAAGAACCTCCGGCTCCGGGCACATCTCTTCGACTCCACCGTTCTCCCTGCATTAACATACGCCTCAGAGACCTGGGCCCTACGAAAGCAGGATGAGAATGCTATTCGGGTCTCCCAGAGAGGCATCGAAAGAGCTATGCTTGGAATATCACGTCTCACTCAAATGAGTGAAGGAATCGGAGTTCTGACCTCCATCGCTATTCCAGAATCAGGGACGCTGTCTCGTTTGCCAAGGCATCGAAAATCAGATGGGCTGGACATGTAATGCGATTTGGAGACAACCGCTGGACTAGAGCTGTTACTGACTGGATCCCACGGGATGTCAAAAGATCATGTGGCTGCCCACCTACAAGATGGTCAGACTTCCTTGTTAAGACCCTGAAGGAACGGTTTGAGGCTCTTCATATTCCTGAATCAACCAGATGCCATTGGGCTACATTGGCACGTGATAGGGTCCAATGGAAATGTTACTGGCGCCCGCTCGAGCAAATCGATGAATAACGGGATTCAAGTGATCAAGTGATCAAGGCCACGTCCAGTTGTGCTCCATGCTTGCCCTTGGCAGTGCTGGGGGACCACACAGTGTGTTGTGGTTGAACCTAGCTTGACCACATTCAAGGCAAGCACCTTAGCCCCTGTTCTGTCTCTCAGACCCCAAAGAGTATTTGGTATAAGGTAAACCTCCTGCTATAATTTCTGTTTTTGGGCTAGTAGCCAGCATGAACAGGGGCTGATTCAGCTTCTGAGCTTAGGACTGACCCCTGGCAAAGTGCAGGGGGTTGTATATGGTGTTGGGGTTTGAAACAGGGTTGAAGGTGTCACAGCAGCGTCCTTCCACCTTCTGCTGGGAAGACCTTAGCAACATGTCTGGGTCTGAACAGGGGAGAAGGCACAGGAGACTCAGGGCAGAGACGAGCTTCCGAGACTGCACCCTGCCCAGTCTCCTCGTCTGATGCTAACAGCTCCTTGGAGCTGGCAGCCCCATTCAACATTCCGTCAGCAGCTCTGCCCCTGGAAGGGTATATGGACCATCCTTGCCTTTCAGATAGGTACAGCGTGCAGGGTCACCTGAGTTTATTGGAAAAGGAGGCACCAGTTTTCCCTGGCCAGTAGCTGGAAGCTGTATCATTCCAGCTGTCCCCCTTCTACATTTTAAACATCCTGAAAATGCCAGAGCTCTCTCAAAGGGAGTTTACAGTTTTCCAAAGCCTTGGGGTCTCAGAAGATGAAGAGATAATGGGCAATCCCCAGACAGATGGTCAAATAAGTAACCTAAAAGGCTTGAATCAAACAGCCATCCCCACCAGCCTATGTCGGAACGCATCAACCCTAAATTAATATCCCAGGTAAACAAATGGGGATTCTCTGACACCTTGTTATAAGAAACACAAAGACCTGTTTTCCTATAAAAGAAAACACACAATAATGAGTCCTATCCTACCAAGTTCCTCCCCTGCTGGGGAGTTTCTCTTCTACTTTCCAGTTCACTTTTCTATTTCCTTCCTTCCTTCCTTCCTTCCTTCCTTCCTTCCTTCCTTCCTTCTCCTTCCTTCCCTTCCTTCCTTCCTTCCTTCCTTCCTTCCTTCCTTCCTTCCTTCCTTCCTTCCTTCCTTCCTTCCTTCCTTCCTTCCTTCCTTCCTTCCTTCCTTCCTTCCTTCCTTCCTTCCTTCTTCCTTCCTTCCTTCCTTCCTTCCTTCCTTCCTTCCTTCCTTCCTTCCTTCCTTCCTTCCTTCTTCCTTCCTTCCTTCCTTCCTTCCTTCCTTTCCTTCCTTCCTTCCCTTCCTTCCTTCCTTCCTTCCTTCCTTCCTTCCTTCCTTCCTTCCTTCCTTCCTTCCTTCCTTCCTTCCTTCCTTCCTTCCTTCCTTCCTTCCTTTTGCTTTTTGGGTCACACTCGGCAATGCTCAGGGGTTACTCCTGGCAATGCACTCAGGAATTACTCCTGGCGGTGCTCAGGGGACCATATGGAATGCTGGGGATTGAACCCGGGTTGACCACATGCAAGGCAAACACCCTACTGCTGTGCTATCACTCTGGCCCCAGAGAGAACATTTTTTAAATGATGAATGCTTATTAAAATAATTCACAAAGGTACACCCTGAAATTGCAAAGCAGATCCTACAGTTTGTGGAATTTCTAGATCCCTCTTCTCGGTCAAGACAGCTGCACACCGCGGAGCACTGAACTCTCTCCCCAGAGGGAAGGGAAGCGGGGCCATAGCTGCACTTCTGGCTCTCCAGGAGGAAGGTGCAGGGGTGGGGGGCTGAAGCGGTGGTGCAGTCTCTGCAGGAACAGGTCACTGTTCATCCACCACTCCCAGATTCTCTGATATCTTCAAGAATGAAAATACTAAGTAATGAAGATGTCAAGTCTCAGAGTTGGAAAGTAGAAGAGTTTACTGGAAAGGAAAAGAGAAAGGAAAAGGAGCTCCCAAGTGGGAAGAACTTAGGATAGGACAAGGTTTAGGTAAGGGAGTTTCGTAGCCCTTTGAAGGACTTCTTGCATTTCCCATCAGTTGGCAAATGTCTACAGAGGGTACCAGAAAATTGCAGGGATTTTCCAGCTGGTCTAAGACTCTGCGAGCATTGTTGCCCCTGTCAGTCTAGTCTCCCTGTCTACCTGGGCTCCAGGACAGAGTTTTCTGGTTCTGGGGAGCTCCAGGAATGCTGAGACAGGAACCTCGATGAAATGTGTGTCGGGTCGATGGGGAAAGATGGCAAGAGATCTCGGCTTCCTCTCTCCTGGCACGGGGAAACTGAGGCTTCCCATTTCAGGTGTATCACTTAGTTCATGCAGCCTTAACACGATAGCCTGCACTGTGGGCTGGAGTAAATAAAGGAAGAGAAATCAAGGTCCTCAATCTGGGATGTGGGCAACTCCAGAACAGAGGGTGTTTAAATCACAGATGTGTTTTCCCCTAGAGCTCAGCCTTAGATCACAACACACACACACACACACACACACACACACACACACACACACACACACACCCATCCCAACCCAAAGCTCAGGCTGAATCATAATAACCTAGAGCTCAGGTATGTCAATGTTTCATTTTCTTTTCCTTTTTAGGGAACAACTGATCAGGGCTTACTTTTTGGTTCTGTGCTCAGGGATCACTCCTGGCAGACTATGAATACAATATGAGAGGGGCTCAGGAGTTATTCCTGGCTCTGAACCCAGGAATTACTCCTGACAGTGCTTAGGGGACAATATGAGATGCTGGGGATTTAACCTGGGTCAGTCACATGCAAGACAAATGCCCTACCAGCTATACTATGGTTCCAGCCCAATAGCACATTCTAAAAAAGTATTTTCCGGATGGTTCTCCAGTTGACATTTTAGACAATGTGGAGTGAGGAGAGATTGCTGGGCTGGGAGCAGGAGCGCTGGCCATTGCGACCCAAGTGATTCTGCAGGGAGGAGGGCCTGGAGGTTTCAACACCATGGCATATGCCCTAGAGAGCTGGTGTAAACAAGCAAGGCCCGGTGATCACATGGGCACAGCCCATGAGCCCACACCACACGAGAGTGTCCTGATGACCCATGGAGAGCCCCAGCTCTGCCCTGCAAACCTCACACACACCCTATCTTCAGGGCCACCATGAGAAGCAAGCCTGGCCCAGAGCTGACTGTCCCTCTCTCCGTGCGTGTTTTCAGACTGGTCAGCCCTTCATGGCTGGGGGCACTCAAGGAAGCAGACCCTGAGAGGAAATGGATGGCTGGGACTTCTGCTTTTGGCCCAATGGTTATTCTCAACAACAGTGGCCAAAAGCACTGCAACTGAGATTGTGTCTGTAACACTGAGCTGGCCTCGGGGTGAGGTTGGTGGGCGGGAGAGTTTTTAGGGCACTGATGGAGGGACAGGGCACTCTGCCAGTGGGTGTAGGGTTGGAACAATTCATGCATGACACTATCATTACCAGTACCATAAATCACAGCACCCCAATAAAAATAGTAAAGGAAAAACATTAGACACATACACACCCAGTTCTCAAATCTGGGAGTCACTCCTACGTGTTGTGTCCCACCCAGCCAGCTGGCCGGGGGGTGGCCCGGTCAGTGGTGGGATGGGAAGCAGCAGTGACCAGGAACTGTGATAGTGATGGTAGAAAGGACGAGGGGGACGAGTGCCAAGGTGCTGGTCACAGGCCGGGAGCTGTGAGCCCCAGGCCGGAGCTGCAGGATGGCAAATGGTCACAGCATTCCTGGAGGGCTGGTGTTTACTCTCACAGGAAATAGCTGGAGAGGCTGATGGCAGTAATTACCATTTCTTCTGTTCTCTGAGGGGCTGCTATCTTTGGCAAACTAATTACTAATAGGGTTTGCTCAACAGCCAGTGTAATTGCTAGAGAAAACTTTCTTTAAGGACTTATTCTGCCCAATTTGAGGCTCCATGTCACCAACTGTGGTGGGGGTGGGGGGGCGGGTATTCTATGAGGTCCTGTTGTGGGGAGCAGGGGATCAGTGCCAGCATCTTCTGGGCTGACTAAGTGTCCTCACACCCACAAAGTGGCCATCTCTGTCCACTGGGGAGGCATCCTGAGCAAAGTGTAAGTTTTCCTTCTTTAGGGTCATTTACAATATTTTTAACTTTATTCAAACACCACAATTTACAAAGTTGATCACAGTAAAGTTGTTTCAGGCATTCAACACTCTTACACCAGTCCCACCACCACCATTTTTAAATTAGCTTTTACATGAACCCTTCACCTAGTGGCGCAAAAGGCGTCAAGAATCAGCTGCAAGTTGAACAGATATCTGGCCGTGCCAGGTGAGCACAGAGCGCTCAGCCTTTCAAAGATGCCCACGGAGGCTGCGAGGCCAGTGTGCTCACGGGCTTCCTGCTTTCACAGACTGTTTGCATCTTTCCCCACAAGTTCCTGGCATTGGGAGGTGATCCAAGAGGTGAAAGCCTCAGGACAGCATTACCAGAAAAGAAACTGAAAGAGTTGGCCACCCGATGGGGTGACTGACTGGGAGCTTCGGAACGCCGCACTTATCAAGGAAAACTCTGAGAGACCGGGTCCTATGCAAAAGCAAGGGTTTTATTAATAAGCGAGTATACTCGGGCCCATAGCATGACCCCAAGCGGTCAGTGGCTAAGAGCCCGAGCCCTTCCAGGGAGGATCTTTTAAGAGATAGTTCCCGCCGCTACAGAAAAGCCCGTGCATAACTATCCAATAGATTTAAAATATTACATCAAGGCTCGCCAGGCAGCCAATCACTTTGTACCAAGTAACCATTTCCCACCAATCAGATCATTCTTAATACTTCTTTCTATATTTGGTGCAGCTAGATACACGCTGGGATCATGGGTCAGCAACGGCTATGCGCACTTGCAGGAATGCAATTCAGGCAATTCAGGCCAGATAGTAGATTCTGGCGGGGGTCTAATAACCTCTAACAGGAATTTGTTCTGGGCCTTTTGTAGATAACAGAAAGATTACTTTAAGATGAAAAGGACACTCAGGCCCTAAATTGGTAACTTTCCATGAGTAGGCCTGCCCTGGTTGGGAAAGGGGTTTCTGCCTTCTTTCAAAACATATTTCCTCTCTCCATGGATGTGAATCAGAAGAGACATTAGGACACAAGAAAGCATCCCTTTATGGACTCCAAAGACAGCCCTTACCTGTTTGCATGCACTGAGCCTTACCTGCAACATCCACCCTGAGCTCAGGAGAAAAGGCACCACGATTTAGCTCAAGCTCAGGAGAGAAAACGTGTCTGTGATTTAAGCCTGCACTCGAGGGGAAATGTACCAAGAAGGGCCAGAGAGGTGGTGCAATGGGGAAGGGTGCTTACCGCACAGGCGGCTAAATAGCCAGCTCCCAAAAAAGCAACATCAACAAAAAAAACCTTATTTTAAATATAGCTCACATCTAAGAAAAATGTAAAAAGACATTACATTTATTTATTTATTTATTTTTCAATAATATGTATAGGTTTTATTTCTGCAGAAAACAGGATTCTTTTCTTTCATGAGATTCTGTCCAGTGAGGACCAGAATTTTTAAAAAATATTTTATTTTATTATTATTTTAATATTTTATTATACCACCGTGAGATAAACAATTGCAAAGATGTTCATGTTTGGGTTTCGCCATACAGTGTTCCTGCCCCCATCCCTCCACTAGTGCCCATTTCTCACCACCAATGTCCCTGATTCCCTCCCCCGCCCCAGCCTGCCTCCATGGCAGGTTCTTTCTCTCTTTTCTTTCTCCTCTCTCTCTCTCTCTCTCTCTCTCTCTCTCTCAAGACATTACATTTAGATGCATCTGTACTTCTAAGAAAGCAGAAACAACAAAATGTCCTGTGTCTAGCATCCAGAGCACCGTCCGACACCATGAGGGTGGTGTGCGGGGTCAGCACAGGGCTCATGCAGTCAGCACTGCCCACTGCTCTGATGTGGGCTCTGAGAGACGTGCCATGGCCTGGCCTCTGGCATCCAGGGCCTGGGGTGCTGGTTTCCTCCTCATCAACCCTGGTCCTTGGCAGCACCCACCCCACTTCCCAGGGCATGCATCCAAGTGCTTGTCTCTCATCCCCTCAGCTTTCAGGGGCTTGTAAGTGTTGATAGAGCAAAGACAGTAACTGCAGCATCCCTCTGATAGACTAAGAGCCCTTTACACTGCTAATGCCCAGAGCTGGAGAAAGCCTTTCCCTGACGCTAAGCCGTTTATGTGGTCCCTGCTAGCGATTACTCTGGGGTCCGGGTTCCTGCAGTCCCACTGCTGGTGGCGGGAAGCCCACCCCGCTCTGCTCAGGGACCATCTTCCCACATAGTGGAGGACTCAGGCAGCAAAACAACACAGCGGGTGCTGAATAATAAACCGTATATTAATCAGATAAGAGCCAAATTAACTATTATTTGGTTCTATTCAATTAACAATAATCTATGAGCAAGGATGCATATAAATTGTATTCTCATAGAACGCTGTTGGGCAGAAAATGGGCATTGCACTAAAATTTTATGGGGCATGTTTTGAAATACTCTTAAAACCTAAATTTTATATGCTTTTGACCCAATAATTCATCTTAAAGAATTTATTTCATAATAAGATCATGAATATGTATAAAGAATTAGTGACAAGGTCATTCAGAGCTGCATTTATCACCAATCAGAATCACTTGTATCACTTGTCTTCCGTTGCTCATCAATTTGCTTGAGCGGGCACCAATAAAATCTCCATCTGTTTGGAATGAGGTCCATTACTGTTACTGTTATACCAATCAGTATAAGCAAATAAAAGAGAGGACTGACTTGGGGGTGGGAGAATTTGGGTCACACCTGGCAATGTTCAGGGCTATCCATGGCTCTGCACTCAGGAATCACCTCTGGCAGTGCTCAGGGAACCATATGGGGTGCCGAGGATCGAACCTGGTTTTGCCATGTGCAAAGCAAGCCCTTTATCTGCTGTACTATTGCTCTGGTTCAAACAGAGGAGGACTGAGTTAATACTAGCTTGAGTATTTTGTGGTCATGAAAATAGCTAATATATGGGGAACAGATAAGTATATATATATACACACACACACACACACACACACAGATAAGTGGTTTTTTTGCCTTTTTCAATGCTTTATTGGGCAGACGCCAGCCAGTCAGCTGGGCTGTCAGTACAGGATCTGGTACACGGTGAAGTGCTCTTTGGAGATTATATATATATATATATATGTATATATAAAGTGTATATGCATATACATTTTATATATATACACTTATATATAAGTGTATATGCATATACACTTATATATATACATATATATCACTTGTATTACTTGTCACTTGTCTTCCCATTTTTCATCGATTTGCTCTAGTGGGCGCCAGTAATGTCTTCATTTGTTGGGAATGAGGCCCATTATTGTTACTGTTTTGGGCATATCGAATATACCACAGGTAGCTTGTCAGACTCTGCCATTGATATATACATATGTATGTAAATATGTGTAGATATGCATGTCTATATGTGACTATACATAGAGACATATAAGTGTATACATATAAGTATATATAGATATACATAAATGTACACATATATGTATATGTATCAACTTATCTGTTCCCCCATATATTAGTTATTTTCATGATCACATAATATATATCATGTAAGCAATAATATTCTGATAAAAAGCTAATTATTTTGTATATAGTTGGCTAGAAAACAAGTTACACTTTAGTAATGCATTCATTATAAGTTTATTATTTTTTAGTGTGTCTATATAGGCATAGAAAGAAATACTGTGTGTAGACAACAATAGTCTCAAGGGAATAATTCTGATTTTCTACCTTTGGGTGTACATCAGTTTCTATTTTCCTCTATAGTGAATCTTTATTCCTTGGCACCAAGTTAACATTTTCATTTTTATTTTATGAAATTTTCATTTAAAGCAAAGAATGCACCATGATTCTATTTTCCTGAAAGGTAAGCTCATAAAGGTGATGGATGTGAGGTGAATGCCAACTGACGGATGAAAATTCCTCCCGCAGAAGACACAAAGCACAGTGTGTAAGACGGAAATCTCCATTCTTGATGAGCAAAGCAGGGAACATATTTTAAAGCAATGAGCCAGATGGTCTCCAAAGCCCTAGACAGATCTACTTCATGTCTCTGCATCTCCCACTGTGCGTGGCTGTATTGGCAGCAGTAAAAGTCCAGACGGGCAGTCGTGGAGTGAAAGTGTAGCCGGCCACGGCAGGACTTGCTGCACTTGGGCAGGTGGAGCTGGAGGTTGGGGGGTGAAGCATGTGGACAAGCTTCTCTGGAGTCACAGGAAGCCACGAGGGTCCTAGGGGACCGTACAGGAATGGATTTCAGGATGTCGCACGTGGTATTCTGTGGCTGCCCAGTTAGACTTGGCTGGACTGCGTGCAGTAGCCTCCGTGGCTCTCTTGGTTCAGTGGGTCCACTCAGCCAGTGATCACAGTGAGGAGAAGGGGTCCAGGAGTGAGGCCTCCAGGCACAGGGATATGATTCTGTTAGAGACCCTGCACTACCCACTGGGGAAACTACCAGAGTCCTGGACTCAGTGCCTCAGGACACTGGAAGGGGCGCCGCTTGTTCTCGCCAACCTACATGGTTCAGCCCCTGGGTGTTGGTGGCTGGAGCACAAGGACTAAGGAGACCCTAAAGGGATGAGGTGGTGGAGGCAGGTGAGGGAGGGGCTGTGAGGGGGTCCTACATTCCCAGCACAGTTGGGATCAGTGTGACTTCTGGTGGGGAGACAGAGCTGTAGGATGAGGCAATAGCAGAGAAAGAGGCCCTATCAGGACTGGCCCTTCCAGAAGGCTAGAGGACAGGAAACTAAGCTCCTGTGCCCACACACAGGAAACACTCCAGGAATTCTCTTGAGGGAGTCCCCTGAGCCTAGGAGCTCTGGAACATCTTGGAAGCACAGCAGGCTGCGAGCTGCCCCCCCCAGTTATTCCCCAGCATAGCCATATAGACATCAGCAACTGCGGCTCAGCCACCAGGTCACAGTCACCCAGCCTGGCCCCTCCTGGGTCTCCTGTGCCTGAGAGCTGCTGCCCTGGTAACTCTCAGTCCCCAAAGAATTCCTCCTGCCTATGAAAATTGAGATCCTGCTTTTCTTCAGAGAAAGGAGGGTGAGGCCCAATCTGATATGTTATATGTCAAAAGACCAAGAAACATTGGCAAGGTTTCATAACCATTGAGAATGGACTCCCTTCCCTCAACACCCCCCCTGCCTCAGTCTCCTCCACCCTCAGTCAGCGCCAACTTCCCGGAGCAGGCAAGGTCTGGGCACAGAAGCTTCATGGCCCTCCTGGGCAGAGCAGAGAGGCTGTGCAGAACCTCTGTAAGGTGTTTGAAAGACACAAGAGCCTTTTCCCTGGCAGAGGGACCTCAGTGATAAGCCACTGTGCCATCCTTCAAATTAGCTTGTGATTTGACACAATTGCTGGTCCCCGGGCAACCAGCTATTTTGAGGCTCTAATCTGATCATACCAGGATGGGTGTTCTTCCCTGCACCCCCACATATTAATTATCACTTGGTCCTGGGACAGAGGGAGAGTCATTAATGGCTGGGCTCTGGAGAGGCCCAGAGTGTCAACTTCTCACATGAGCCACCTGCCTCTGTGCCTGGTGCCAGGGTGGGGAGTACCCACCCTGGGTGCACACTACCTGCACAGAGGGGACACCTGGGTACCATTGGATCCCCTAAACCCCAAGGCTACAGTATGTGGCACTGGAGTTCAAGCCAGGAATGGTGGGGGGGTAACTGCTCTCCCCCCTCTGGCCTCCATGTGTGCCTAGAACATTCTATGCTCTGAGCCCTGACATATTTGTGACCCCTTGGTTCCCACCTGGGCCTGTATCCTGGGTTTCTGCACCCCTAGGTGGTTCCTGTGACCCAGAGCAAACAGGTGCCACTCAGATCTGGTCTCTGGGCTCACAGGGGCGAAGCCCAGACATCCCTGAAATGTGCTCCTTGCTCTGCTCAGCTTAGATCCCAAGAGGGGCCAAGGGCTCTGGGCTTCCCCTGTGTAGGGATGGCACTGAAGGCTCTGGGCTGCCTATGTAGGATGGCAAAGGAGTCAGGCGTAGTCTCAGATGACCGAATTTCCCTTTTTTTTGCCATGCTGGTCACGAGGCACCAAGCTTGAGAACATTGTTCTACTCTTCCCATCTGCCTGGAACCACTCTGCTGCTCCGCCATGCTATCTCGGTAACATGATGTCACCTCTGGGCCACGCATTGGTTCTCAGGTAGAACGTTCTTACTTTTTCTGTACAAAGTGCAGACAGAGAACCACCTATGGTGTGCAGAGGATCTGTGATGTTCAACTTCTACTGGACGGTGCAAAAGAAAACACAAAGCTCCGCGGCTCTCAGTGAGAGGCGGTGATGAAGGCCTGACAGATGGGGGAGAAGCAGGATTCCTGCAAGTCCTCCTTTATTTACTCATCATTTCCAACGCTAGAAACGGAACCCAGGGCATGCCGTGTGCAAGGCAAGTGCTCTTACGCTCAGCCACAGCCCACATTTCTCCCAAGCCCAGCTTTGGAAGGGCCTTTGAGAGCTGCAGAGTTGAGATGCACCCTTCACCACAGGGTCTTTCCAACAGATAGGAGGGTGGAAGGCGCTGTCCTCGGTGCTGAATGGTAGCCTTACCTGAAGGCCACCAAGCAGGCTGTGCTAGTGGGCTTTCGTGGAGGCTGTGGAGACTTGCAACCAATAAACCAGTAGGCTTAATGTGGGTAAGACCTGTGAGAAACGAAAGAAGTGGGGGTAGCCTGTGGTTTACAGCAGGGAAGACCCCCAAGAAGAGGTGCCTGAGCGAGACCTGTGGGCTGCAGTAGAGGCAGATGATTAAACCACTCCAGCCGTTATGAGCCATAAATTTGCTGGCTCCCTCCTGCAGAGACCTGAGAAGCTTGACCGAGGCAGGGGAACAGGGCTTTCTCTCTTGCACAAGACAGACAGCGTCCTGCATCTCTGAGTGACCACCAGCTTTTAAAAAAAGGAATTTGAGCTCTGCAAACCAGTCTAGCAAATCCATGGAAGCTGAATAGGTGGCCTTGGAATGTCTAACCTAGAGCCTGTGACCCGAGCACTTGAAGTGGAGAGAGGCATATGCAGGAAATGCCCAGCCAAAGTGCAATCTGCCTGCTCCTTCAGACAAAGGGTGTGAGGACTGAGCCCAGCCGTCCAAGCCCAGCTGATGTCCAGATACTGGCATGAGTGCCCGTCAACATTGGAGTGGTAGGCTGCCGATTTCTGGACTGCGGCAGCAGCTCCCAGTTCTGTTGTATTTCCTGAAGTCAGAGGACCTGCGGTGACTGTGAGGATGAGGAGCGGTGTGGAACTGGGAAATGGAGCAAGCAGCGCCACGGAAAGCAAAGGGCAAGGATAGAAGAAATGACACCAGCGAGAGGGCCAGGGTGACCCTCCTCACGGCAGGGACATGGTCACCCCTCGGCTGACATGCTGGTCTCCCTGACCTGGTCCTTCCAGGGGCGGAGTGAGGCATGCTGATAGAGCAGCCTGAGCAGGCCCCCTTGGGAGAGCTCTGGTGTGACCAGCAGGCTCCCTACTCTGGATCTGCTAGAACCTTCTTTACAAATAGGGCTTAGACACCATTTCTACCAACCTCGGGTGAGAGTGCCTGTTCAACAGGGATGGAACCGGAAGGTATCATGCTAAATGAAGTGAACAGGAAGACAAACACAGGGTGAGCTCAGTTATATGTGGCATTTAGAATAACTGGACCAGTGAGTGCAGTGTCTGGGGTGATGGGGAGGCTTAGGTCCTCCTGGCTCCAAAGTACAAGGGGAGAAGGGAAGTAATCAAATGTGGGAGAGAAGAGACACAGGATGCAGTGGGAGGGGGATGGGGTCAAGGGAATTCAGGTATTTCTGCAGTATAAAGAGTGGTATAGAAGCAGCTGGGGAAGCTGGAACTCAGCTTGCCCCGGCCCAGCTGACTATGGGGCCCCCTGGGAGAACAGATGGGTTTTGGGAGTGGGCCCATCGCCTCTGGGGGTCCCGGAAGCAGCCGGATGAGACTCACCCACCACACTAGCCACCACCTTCGCTGTCCGGACGCTGGGAAACTGCCTCACGACCAGATTAACAGAGCAAAACCAGTTCAAGCCCAGGTAGGCGGCTCCCAGAAGCGGGAATCACTGGGAATTCGTCAGATGGAGTCAGGGGTCGGCCATTCCCCTCCATTTTGTCGAGCCTGGTGGCCCTGCCCAGGAGCTGCCCTGGGGCCACCAGCCATAGCATGAAGAGCCTCACAAGCGGCTGGAGAAGCTGGAACTCGGCTCGCCCGGGCCCAGCTGACTATGGGGCCCCCAGGAGGACAGATGGGTTTTGGGAGTGGGCCCATCACCTCTGGGGGTCCCAGAAGCAGCCAGATGAGACTCGCCCACCACACTAGCCACCACCTTCGCTGTCCGGTCGCTGGGTCCATTAAAATAGTGGAGACAGTAATGTCCTTTAATGCACTGCATTCCATGTGCAGGAAAGTTTGGCGGGACGGAGAGATAAAGAGGAGAGAAATGACATACAGAACCCGCCAAGTAGTTGAGGTGTGGGAGTGGGGAGGGAGGTGGGGACATTGGTGATGGGAGATGGGTTTGGGTGGAGGGATGGGTGTTGGAACACTGAAGAACCAAAACTCTACATGAACATCTTTCAATTGTATGTCTAAAATGATGTAATAAAATTTTGGGGGAAAATAATAAAATAAAATAAAATGAAAGAAAAAGAGTGGTATAGCTAAAAATCAAAACCATAGACTCAACAATAAAAACTCATGAAACCTAAACTTTACCAACCAAACTTTAAAAGAGGCATATGTCAAGATGCAGATTGGGGGGGGGGAGGCGGGGGCCACAGCACCTGGGAACTGGTGGAGGAAAGATAATACCACCACTGGTGGTGGCATATGTGCTGAAATACTGTATGTCTAAAGCTCAATTATGAATAACTGAGTCAACCACAGTGCTTAAATAAAATTAAATGTTTTAAATTTTTTAAAAAAAGGACTTAAAATAAAATCCACCAGACACCTGTGATGACCACACAAAGAAGGACCCAGAATGTAAAAACAATGAAAAGTTCTAGGGAAACCAATTGTTTAGGGAATGAAAAAAAATATTTAAGAAGAATTATAATTAGTATCTCAGAAAAAAGACTTCAATAAAAGTAAAACAAGCTGCCACAAAAAGGAGAAATCAGAGAACAGAAGGAGTTTGTTGAAAATTGTTTTAAATGTTACTGCCAAAACTAAAAACAACAACAAAATAAAGCAGTAAGATAACAGCAAAGGAATTTTCCCAGGGCCCTGGGTAGCTCAGCTGGTAGAGCTGCTGCCTTGTAGTTGGAGTTTGTTCCCCAGCACAGTCCCAACTTCCCAAGCCCTACTGTTTGGGACCCCCAACACTACAACAAGGTGTAATCTCTGATGAAGCTGAGAGTGTGTAAACACCACAGCTAAAGCATCACCAACCCACTGCGTAAGCAATAAGAGAGAAAGAGAGGAATCAAAGGGAGAAAGAAAAATCTCAGAACTGAGAGCACAGAAAAGGGGCCAGGAACTATTTGAGAGGAATTAAGAGAGAGAGAGAAAAAAGAAAAGAGAGAGAGGGAAAATTTTCTCTCACCAGAAACATCATGAATAAAAGATTCAAACCCATGTTTTACTACAGAAACAGAATCAGTAAGAAATATGCACTAATCCCTCTGTATAAGGCCTGCATGCTCAAAGTAGATAAAGGACCAAAAATGATAACTCTTATTGAGAGACAGAGAGAGAGAGAGAGAGAGAAAGAAAAAAGTGCCTGCCATGGAGGGTGACAGGGTGCAGGGAGGGACACGGAGACATTGGTGGTAGGAAATGTACACTGATGGTGGGTGATGGAACATTGAATGATTGAAACATGATCATGAACAGCTTTGCAACTGTGTATCTCAAGGCTGTTTAATTTTATAATGTTTTAAAGGAGAGATACAATAAACTTTGATGATTTTGGAACCTGGCATTGTGAGTGGGGGGCTAGCTAGGCAAGACTGAAATGCAGAAGGCAGACTACCAGGAAAAGCTACAGCTACTCTCCACTTGCCAAGTTCCTTTTCTACTGGAGCCTCAGTTCTGCTCTTGAGATCTTCCATCTAATGGAATCAGGTCCACCTAGAATATCTTGGGGATGACTTAAGGTCAAGTGATTGAAGACACTAACAACATCTATAAAGTGCCTTCATAGCCATATCTAGATTTGTATTTGAACAATGGGTTAGAGGCCACCTAAAGTGACATTTACACTTTATCTTTCTTTTAAAGTCTGTTCCATTGTCTCATTGTCATAACCCATCCATTATCCTCAGTGGCAGGTCTCATTTTCCCGCTTGATACAGCTGAACAGTCCTTGTCAAAGTCCTCTGATTCTGTTGTCTCATCTTTTCATTGTATGCCCTATCACCAGATTTTTCTTTTGTTTGAAGTCTTCTTCCCTGCTCTTCCCATCACACTGATCCACTTAGTTTTATTACCCTTTCTTCAGAGAAGATTTCTCTTCCTGCCAGGCTATTCAACAATTAGTTGATCGATTCAGACATATTGCACTTGCTCTTGTATTCCTAGCACCTAGCCCTGGGAACTGATATTTATAGTCTACCAATGGAATGTTAGCAGAAATACAAAGTCTGATCATTCCAAAAAAACTTGGATTAAGTAAGATGCCAAATTATCTCTTCACAAATATTTTAGTGAAGATAGCCTGCTTCTGCCATCAAATAGGAGGCTTGATAGATTATAAGCATTGACTGAAACAATAAGCTTCACTAGAAGTCAGGACAAAAAAAGAAAGGTAAATCCATTATCTTCTGCTGCAAAACAAAAATACTTAAAAAAGTGGCTGAAAACAAGAGTTAGCCCTTATTATCGCTCATAGCTTCTGAAGGCTAGGAACTTGTGGCATTGGTTGGTGGTCCTTATTGGTAGTCTCTCGTGTGGTGACTGGCTTTAGTGTAGGTAGCTGGAGCTTTGACTTGAGTGACCAGCTTGTAGATGATGGACAACAGGCAGATTTGGGCAATAGTTGCCAATGTTGTAGATGTCTCTCTTCTTGAACAGCAGAACTGTCCTGCTGGTTTTCCATTGGGAGGGCACCTTGCATTCAGACAGGTAGTATGTGAAGAGCCAAGCCAGTGTATTGATGAGTATTGACGGCAGATCCTTCAGGTGTTCAGGTCTGACTTTTTCTGGGTCAGGTGCTGTTCGCTTCTTTACAGACGAAATGTCATGTTGAATTTTAGAAGGGAGAACATTGGGAATGACATATCCATCCTGCAGAATTTGGTATGTGGGCAGGTGGACGTGGCTATCAAAGAGATCCGAGTAGAGTCATTGATAATCTCCACTGCCTTTCTGGAAGATGTGATAGCTCCATCAGGACATTGGAGGGCAGTCTTATAATTGGCGTAGGACAGGCGGGCATTGTGAATGCTTTTCCCAGCGTCTGCTGCATCGACCAGTATTGCTGCTCTTCTCTCTTTGAAGTCTTTTTTTATCTCTTCTCTGCACTGCTTTGCGAGCTAGGATGTTAGCTTATGGTTGCCTGAGGCTTGCGCCTTGCCAGGTTGGCGAGCGAGCTCGAGAGTTTTAAGACAGGTGTCCTTTTGTGGCTTTCTCTCTCTCTGCATTCCTCGCACAATCATGGAGGTACTGAAACAGTTGGTGGTATTCTTTGTCAATGTCATCAATGATGGCATCTTCCCATGTTGCCGCAATGGTGCCAAAGAGCTCCCAGTTGGTGGTCGTTCTGGGGAGTTCTCTCCTTAAACTTTGCTGCCCTTTCTCCCCCATTCTTTGAAGTAGAATTTTGCCCAAAGGAGATGGTGGTCCGATCCTGTTTGGAATTTTGGGACGACAGTGACATCGGTCAGGCAAAACCATTGATTGAATATGATGTGGTCAATTTCATTGTGGAACTGTCCACCAGGAGATTCCCATGTCCAACGTTTCAGTTCAGCCTTCTGGAACTGTGAGTTACCGTGAATGGTCTTGGTGGACATGATGAACTCAGATAGTCTCTCACCCTGTTCGTTCCATTCTATGGAGCGGATGAATCCATGAGTCCCAATGTGGAGTTCTTTGGCCAATCTTCTTGGTTCTATCTTGGCATTAAAATCACTGACTATGATCTTGTAGAAGGTGTGGTCTTTTTTTATGAACTCCTCCAGTTCCGTGTAGAATTTCTCAATTTCTTCTTCCGTGTATCTGGATGTTGGTGCATAGACAAAGAAGATAGAAACTGCTGGCAGTGAGGCACATTTCTTCAAATGAAATCATCCTATCCAGTTTGTCAGGCATTCAAATGAATCAATGCTCACGGCCAGGTTCATGTTGACAAGGACACCCACACCACTGATGCCTCTTTCATCGCATGTTCTGAGGAATACTTCTTCTCCAGTATCGAAAATGGTATGATGCGATTCCACGCCTTCTCATCTCGGTCAGACCAATGATGTGATGTTGTACTTGATCTTTCACGCTTGTACCATCAGGTCCTCGATAAATGCTTCCGATGCCATCGTACATACATTGAAAGTACACACAGTCATTTTAGTCCTTCATTTTGGCAGCCTAGTTTGACCCTAAGATTTTATCAGTCTTTATTATCTACAAGCTGTTCATTCGAGTCATCCTGAACAGGATTGGCAGAACATTAGATGAAGGTCAACCATGCAAGCAAGCTGGCTTCTGAAAAGGATTCAGCACAATCAACCATATCCACATGGTAACCAAGCTCATTGAGGTTTGTAGGGAGTTCAAGATGCCGCTCTGTCTAACATTCATTGATTTAAAGAAAGCATTTGATTCTGTTGAGACTGAAATGGTCATCGAAGTCCTAGCCAAACAGGGTGTTCAAACCCAATACATCAAGATCTTTCGTGAGCTGTATTACAGACTCACCACCAGGATCTCACCATTCTACAAGGAAGTGATCATTGATGTCAAAGAGGGGTTCGGCAGGGTGATACCATTTCACCAAAACTCTTCAGTGCCACCCTTGAAAACGCTATGCGACAATTGGAATGGGAAAGAATCGGAGTGAAGATAGATGGTTGGCAACTACACCACCTCCATTTCGCTGATGACATCGTTCTAATAACACTAAACATTAGCTAAGCGGCATAAATGCTGGCTGACTTTGACCAAGAACGTAGATAGGTCTACAGCTGAATCTCAAGGGAAACAATGTTCATGAAAAATGAACTAGTTCCAGATGCTCCATTCATTCTCAATGGAACAAACATCTCTGAATGCAGCAGTTATAGTACCTAGGTTGAGAAGTCAACATGATGAACGACCTAAAACCTGAGCTGAGCAGGAGGAAGAGAGCAATGTAGAACACCTTCAAGAGCATTGAAGAAATAGCTAAAAAGGACAAAGAACCTCTGGCTCTGTGCACATCTCTTCGACTCCACCATTCTCCCTGCATTAACATATGTCTCAGAGATCTGGGCCCTACGAAAGCAGGATGAGAATGCTATTCAAGTCTTCCAAAGAGGAATCAAAAGAGCTATGCTTAGAATATCACATCTCGCTCAAGTGAGAGAATGAATCTGGAGTTCTGACCTCTGTCAACAATTGAAAGTCAGGGACGCTGTCTCATTTGCCAAGGCATCGAAAATCAGATGGACTGGACGTGTAACACGACTTGGAGACGACTACTGGACTAGAGCCGTTACTGACTAGATCCCACTGGATGTCAAAAGATCACGTGGCCACCCACCTACAAGATGGTCAGACTTCTTTGTCAAGACCGTGAATGAAGAGTTTGAGGCTCTTTGTATTCCTGGAGCAAGCAGATGCCATTGGGCTACACTGGCATGTGACAGGGACAAATGGAAACGTTACTGGTGACTGCTCAACAAATCGATGAATAACGGGATGTCAAGTGATAGTGATCAAGTGACCTAGAGCTTTGCCTTGGTGAAGGGGTGAGTCCCTCAGGAAGTGCCTTTTCATGACTGGAACTTTGATTGTGGCTGATGGTGGGAGGGCTCAGTTCATCTTCACATGGGCTTCTTCACAGAGCTCTTTGCATGTTTTTGTTGTGCTGTTTTCCTCCAAAGCTGATAATCTTGGAGAAAACTTAGAAGACACACTCTGTCCCACTGCAGTATTTTACTGATTGCACAGTCCTGTTGTGTTACCACAGAAGACTACACAAGGATATGACATCAGGAAGTGAATGGCAGCCATCTTGAAAGCTGGTTACCGTAGTCTGTCTTCTGATGCCCAGTGATTCAGGTTTTACCCACAAACAAAGTATACTCACTTCTCTGAAGCTCTAGGATCTCTTCTCATTACATCTTAACTTACTGGTTTTTGCCCTCCCTTCTCTTTGTTGTTATAGAGGGTGTGCCAGGGCCACACACTGATTGTGTTTGCTCTTACCCTGCTCACAGCACCAAGGATCACTTGGCTATGATCCAGGGCAGTACAGGGACTTAACACAGCCTCAGTCATGCAAGACAGGTGCCCTGTCACTGAGTCACATCCTCAAGTCCCACATTACAATTTCTGTTATCCATGTGAGTGAGTGTGTGTGTGTGGTGTAAGATGACCACCTTATTTTTTCTTAAGACATTCACAAACATTATTTTTTTCTTAACATTTTGTGCATCAGGAAATAAGAAGCAACTTAATAAATAGGTGACTCTGGTTCAATTCTCTCAAGAAAACAAACTTCCATGCATTTTCTAGAGAAATGCATTCGATATTGGCAGCAGTCCCCAGAAGCGCGCAGGACAGGAGGAACTGCTTCCAAAGTAGCACTCCCAAATGAGTGTGGGCCTTGGTTCAGGAGGAAGCTCAGTTCTCTTCTGGTTGGGCTTTTCCTCAGGGCCGCTTGGGTGTCCTTACAACATGGCGGCTGACTTTCCCTGGAACAAGTGAGCCAATACAAATCAAGGGGACTCTGCTCTCTATTATAACAACCTCGGCAGGATCTCACCCTCTTTTCCACAGTATGTGTCACCTTATCACAAAGTGCTGGTTCACTGCCAATTCATAGAGACCAGGAAACAAGCAGAGAAAGAGTTTAGTGGGAGTAGGTGGACTCACATCCCAGACAACTGTCTTGCTTGTATGCCCATAGGAGCACTTGATATGGGAGGCCTGGGGACCAGAGTGCACAGAGAAGCCTGAGTTCCATCCATCCTACATACACTCCAGCTCCAAGCACTGCCAGAAATTTGTGTGGCCCTGCAGAAATCCAAACTGCTGGTAAGTCCCCCCACCAAAAAAGCAGGGAATTTCTGTTTGTGCCCTGGAAGATTTTGCAAACAATTGAGTGCCCAGGTGTCTAAAGTCCCATCAGACAGGCTCCTCTTTCATCTGCAAATCTAAACAAGGTTTTTATTTAATCTGTCCTTATCTTAAGCTTTTAGTAGAAGGACAAGATAAGTGAAATATTTTCTACATTTAACAGCTATTTCCCAGAAGAGTTTGCCGTTGTTTGTTTTTTCTTTCCTTCTCTCTTTCTTTTCTTTTTATCCCTTCTTTAAACACCATGTCTTGCAAAGTTGTTCATGACCCATTTATTTACAGGCATCCAATATTCCAACACCAAGTCCATCACCAGTGTGACCTTCCCTCCACCATTGTCCTTGTTTTCCCAACTGCCCTGCAAACAACCCCCCAAGCTTGCAACCTTAGCAGGCACAAAATAATTTATTTTATATTGCTTGTTATGAATATATGACTAATGCAATTATAAAAATGCTTCAGTAAAGGAAAATTTGTGAAAATTGCTCTATCTCACCCTGGGGACATAAAGTCCTTGCCTGAGGGTTTACTAAGCTGTTGTTGCCAGTTGAGCCTCTATGCTAATGCTTTTGTTTATTGAGCTAAGGGGGCTTCTATGTTACTTTCCCATCAAATTCCCTCTACACTCTTCTTTTTCTCTTCTCTTCTAGTCTTTTCTTGTCTTTTCTTTCTTTTAATTTTTAGTTTAGCTTTTTTTTAACAGAACATCTTTGTAATTATATATCTCATGGTGGTATAATTTTTAGTTTAGCTTTTAAGTTGATTTGGCTGGTTTCAGTGAACCAACCGTGATCCATGAGGGGAAACCCATAACAGGCAAGAAAGTGAGCCTTCTTGCAAGAGAGCGACTGGGTTAAGAAACTGATTCTGAGCTGTAGAGATAACTCAAGAAAATTCATTTTAGGTATTCCCTCTCCTACATCAAATAATTAGTAACAAATTATATTTCCACCTTTGTTAGCTGGTTGAACATTGAATATTTTTTGCACACTCATTATATTATGAGTGTTGCTTATTAGATTTCAACATTAAACATGTAGGGAAACCCCAGAGGACTTTAAATAGATGCTCACTGAAACATAAAAAGTATTTTCACTCTTAATTTCAGAGCAGATTTACTCACAAGGGCCAAACCTGGAACTGACCTAAGAAGCCTATCAGCAGTTGGCAGTTGGTTGGGTAAAGTGGCTATGGTCTCTATACCAGACAGAATACACGCACCTGGGTAAAGGGATAGCCGAGAGAGAGAGAGATAGAGAGAGAGAGAAGAGGAGGAGGAGGAAGAGGAAAAGGAGGAGGAGGAGAAGGAAGAGGCAGAAGAGGAGGAGGAGAAGAGGAGGAGGAGGCAGAGGAAGAAGAGGAGGAAGAGGAGGAAGAGGAAGAAGAGGAGGAAGAGGAGGAAGAGGGAGAAGAAGAAAGAAGAAGAAGAAGAAGGAGAAGAAGGAGGAGGAGGAAGAAGAGGAGGAAGAAAAGGAGGAGGAGGAAGAAAAAGCACCTGCCAGAGAGGCAGGGTGGGGAGGGAGGGAAACTGACGACACTGGTGGTGGGAAATGTGCTCTGGTAGAGGGGTGGGTGCTGCAACATTGTATGACTGAAACCCAATTATGAACAGCTTTGTAAATGTCTATGGTGTTATAATAAAAACAAACAAACAAATTTTAAAAACTGGGTCATTTTGGGACCTGAAGAATGGAGCTGGAGCTGATTATGCTAAGTAGAATAAGGAAGTGAAAGACTAATGGGCAGAGGGTTCCACTCCTATGGAGTGTAAGTAACGTAGATAAATGAACTAGCAGAACATGACGAAACCAACTCTCACGCCTGAGGAAAGCTATGATGGTTGCCAGACGGAAGGGGAGGGGGAGGATGGCAGCCGGAGCTGAGAGGTCAGTTTGGTGGTGCGGGGCTGGCAACTGGAACTGTGGTAGTGGGTATGGTGAATCCTCTACACTCACAGAGGGACTGCATACAGCATTTAAAACTACACCCCTGCAGCTCTACAATAAACTCATGATGAACCAACTCAAGAGCAACGAAGTACAAAATAGACGCAGATGCTCTGACAGTACCAGACCATTGTGCAGCTAAGAGTGGGATCAGAAAGAAGAGGAAGACCAGGTCGGGGCCCAGGAGTCTCCCATGAGGGCAGGAGAGATGTTTCCTGTAATTGATGGATCATTGCATGTCGTATTTAAGCATATGGAGGCAACAATTAAGTACTTAGCTAACTGTCGAAAAGCTATATATATTACTTTTTACATCCCAGGAAGAAGTAGAGCGGAAAAGGTGGAAGATGTTGGAAACAAAGCTTTTAGTTTTAAGAGATGGAATTCAGTAAATATTGCTTTAATTAATAAAGTGAAACACAAGCTCTATGCATATAGTTAAGACAAAACAAAACCAGGCAAATGTCTTTTATTAGCCTCAACATATGTAATATTAGCACTACTAGAAAATCGAACGTTTATTTTCATGTAGATTTATAATTTGTTGGAAGTGCTCCCAAGCAGTGCTCAGGAGCCGGGGGACCCTATCAGGGATTCTTACTTAACTGGATCAGCGTACAGCTGAGGATACAGTGCTGCCAGGCCCAGTGCTGTGAGGAAATAACCGTGCTTTAAAGGTTGGCCTCAGGACCTAAAATCCATGGCAAAGTCACACACTCCTACAAAGGAGAATCTAATGATCTTTCCTCTCCTTGATGGGGAGGGGCTGACCTCCACCCTTCATGCAGGCTGGCATGAACGTATCCACTCACCACTGGGTTTTGTCGATTCTGAATATACGTTATCCATTTAGACATCTGTGACCTCAATTTAAGGATGAAGGAAATTCTTGAAAATATTCAATGTTACCCAAAGTATTTCTGCAATTTGCAGAAAATTCCTCAGTTCCTTTATGATGATGTTCACAAATGACAGCTCTTCCCTGAAATAGTCAAGGCTTTTATAATGAACTCTATCATTTATCTTTTTGAAAATGTGAGGCTTTTGTTCTTCTCATAACTTGAACTACAGGTCATTGGGAAACAGAATCTGCCTTTCCAATGACTTCAGAACTTTACTTACAAAAGGTGCCTATTACCATCTTAAATTCTCTCTTTTTCTTAATAAGAAGGACAAGGAGTTATCAGTTGCCCCAACAGGTGGATATGCATTTCTAAAGCTCCATCTTTCAGATCTCCCTGCCTACCCCTCCCCACACTGCCCAACTCTGTGCCAGCTAGAACAGAACCCCA
Source organism: Cryptotis parvus (assembly GCA_021461705.1). Classification (NCBI taxonomy): domain Eukaryota; kingdom Metazoa; phylum Chordata; class Mammalia; order Eulipotyphla; family Soricidae; genus Cryptotis; species Cryptotis parvus. The sequence goes on from JAJIBD010005770.1 coordinate 123,752, forward strand.
TTTGGAAGATGAATCTGAGCTCAAACCCCATTACCTGCCATTTTCCACAATTTTCAAATAAATGATTTTTAAAAAATATTTCTTATAACATGATATTCTACCAAAACTGCACTGACTTGCCTCACTTTTTTTTTTTTTTTTGCAAAGGAAGAGCGATGATACAAGAATGGGAAATAAATGTGTCTTAATTCAATTGGCTTGAAAGCAAATACAATGGAAGCGACAGTCCAGATGAGAGCTGGGAACTGAGAAGCCCTCAGAGACTTGTCTCAGAACTGTCAGAGATGGGAAAGGTACAGGCAGGAAGGATAATGGGCGCCATCATCGCCACATTCCTCCTCACGGGTCCCTGGAGCTCGCTGCTCACCTGCTACGTTGCAGCCGCTCTCCTGCTATTATCGCAACCAATTCCCACAATGGCGCTGCTAGTGTCATTATCACCATTATCATCATTATTAATGCCTCTTGTTTTCAAGTAAGGGATGGAGAAACCATCTGTTCCTGCCAGTTAGGAAAATTCCAGATCCCAAACTCAGATGCTTCTGGCGTTCTTCCCCAGGTCTCGGAAGTTCCGCCTCTCTGCATCCAGACCTCCCGCACCCTTGCTCTGCCCCAGGGTGTGTCCCTCTGATCCCGTAGCCTCTGTCTAGGGGAAGGAGAGTCGGGGAAACGCTGTGCCTATCTCCGTAGGACAGGACTTCAGCTGGAGCTGTCAGATCCAAGAGGCTCCATGATGACCCAGATCATCCTGATTCCATATCTCAAGCCCAAAGAGGAACGGGCTTGAGAACTCGCTGACATAGATGCCAAGTGGGGTACATCTCCCTCATGAGTTCCTGCTTCAGATGCCTAGTGGGGGGTCCATCTCCCCACACGAGTCCCTGCTTAAGCATGTGCCTGTGGTCATTCCACCCAGCCCAGCTCAGCCTCCGCCCGCTCCTCCCCCATGCTTCTCTCAACCACCCACCCAGAGACTCTCAGATTCCACAGGAGCACCGTGCCTATGATACACGGTTGCCATTAACTTGGTGTGCCGTGACCTTGTCTTTGAGCATTTCATGACCATCTTAAGGGCATGAACCCACCCCAGTGCCTGCTTCCTTCCTTGATGCACTCCAGTGAATTGAAACAACAGCCTAGAACATCACCCACATCAGTCAGCGAACACTGTCAGGGAAAATAGGCTCCTTCTGTGCATTTGGGTCTCAGCTCTGGACCTGGTGTGGACCATGCTGGGGAAGGCCAGATTCTGCTCTGCTTGTCCTTTGTTGGGGAGGAAAGATGAGCAGTGAGTACAGAGTACCACCAGGGGGTCCCAGCCTTGGGTAGCAGGATGTTATTTGCGTTGGCCCAGGGAAAGGGAGTTGAGAGTCTTGGTCAGGACAATCTAGTCATGTTTCCTGGAGCCTTCCCTAGAGACAAAAGGATCAGAAAATGGGGCCCTCCACCCTCTTGAAAACTGCTTAATCACTGATTAAACAGTTGCCAAGCATGTCCGAGGCTCTGAGTCCAATCCCCAGCATGGCACATGAGGCTGAATATTCCTTAAGCATCTCAGGGCCCCTGTACCACTGGGGATGACCCTATTTTAAAAAATACTGAAAAGGGCGAGGAGAGTACACAAGTGAGGATGACCTCCCTCGGAGGTCAGGGGTTCATCCTGGAACTGAGGAACACTTAGTGACTGTGGCCAGAGTGGACCTAGATCCTCGGCGTTCCTGCCTCTAGCTATCACGCTGGTGGTGGCTCCAGCACTGACCAAGAAGAGGACCTCGGACCCCAGGAAGCACCATGGGAGAAAAGGGGTGTAAGCAACTGACCTAGGACTGGCCCCAAGTCCACCCGAGATCCCCTCATTCCTCCTTTGGCTCCGCCAGTTTCCCTCCAGGCACCCTCCTTCCGTACCCACACCCCTACTCTCTCACACTCACCCTTTTGATTTTTCCCTACGTGTGCAGCCATGGGGATACCTTGAGTTGTTCATTCCTTTTTTTGGGCAAAACAATTACTGTGCAAACAGATTCATTTGCTCTTGCCAGTTACCTTGAAGTTATCACTTGCACTTAAATAGGATGGGGACTAAAAATAGGCGAGCCGAGGTGGCTTTCCACCTGTCTCACCTCATTTCCCGACACCTGCAGTCTGCCTGGGCTCACAAAACCCCACCGAGCTGTGAGCACTGGCTACGGAGCGGTGCGGACCTCCAGGCGGGCAGGCGGGGAGTGGCCGCTTTCATCTCCAGCCTCCCGGCTCCCCCGTGTTTTTCAGAGAGCTGCAGAAATACCAAGTGACTTTTTAGCGGCAGCTGGGAAGGAAGAAGGATGTGAAAAAGTGGTCGGCCTAGAAAATGAAGCCGTGGGCTGGCTGTGCCGCCTTGTTAAATGGCACGGCTTTTGTTGAAGAGGCTTTGCATGGGGCTGGAAAGGTCAGAGCTGACAGACTAAACTCATCCGCAGAGAAGCGGCTCTCCGCTCCCGGCTTCCCACCACCTCCCTCCCCAGCGGAAGGCTGCTCCTGTCAGCCTTTCAGCACAACAATTAATGGCTCATGAGCACACGCCAAAAAATGAAAAATAAACTCGATGAAGAAGCTTCTTGGGAAAAAAAAAAAGAAGCTCCTTGGTGCAGTGTGAGAGGGACTAACGTGGTTCGTGGTGACTAACCACACCCCCCCCCCCCCCACATTGCTTTTTTAATTAAAGAAAATCTTCATTTCGGCAGATAGAGTTGTCCAGTCCTCCAGAGCCCGGGGTTTGCTTTGCTCCTGATACTGCTCAGATTCAGCCCGGGCACTGGGTCCAACCTTGACTCTGCCTGGGGCATGTGGAGCACAGGGTGGCGCTGCGGTCACCCAGGATGGTGTCCACTCTTGCTCATACATACAGGGTGTGGCACAGGGTGCTGGGGAGGCTGAGGCTGAAACAGGCAGGTGAGGGCAGCAGGTGAGCAGGTAAGCAAGGTGCAGGGAGGCCGGGCTGGACAGAGAGACATGGGGCTAGGGAGCCCGGAGGACAAAGAAAAGTCTTATTTCCATGTGGGTGAGTGTCCTAGGAAATGGGGCTTCTCTGATCATCTCGGGCAGGGTTTTATCAAGATATTGGTCTCCATCCCTCTGTGTCCTTGCAGCGAGGTGCCTGATAAACACTGTCATTCCCTCTCTCCCTACACATCGACACATATACATAGTGTACTTAACACATACGCACATGAATGACACATATACCTAACACGTGACACATATACACAACACATATATAGACACAGATACTCACACCCACCCCTGTCAGGATAAGTGAGTGTGTAGACAAGCTCCTGCCTCTGAGCGGGCAGCTGGTTCTAGGAACAGACTTGAGACAAGGTGTGTGAGAAGGTGCTTGTTTCTCTTCTCCCTCATATCAGCCCCATTTCACATCTGGGAAAAACCAAAAGCAAAAGCAAAGACTCAATGAATACTCCAGTTCATGCAGATGACAGCTTGAGTTTTTCCCAACACTGCAGTGCAAAAGAAACAACCAGATGCGAGACCTGTCGGTCTCAGAGATATTGGGAGAGGAGAGACCCTATTACGGTTGTTCCTGTATGCCCCTGTGTCTCAGAGAGACCAGCTGGGAAAAAGAGACAGACTTTCCCAATAGCAAGGGGCACCACACCACGGCTGGGATTGGCAGCGTCCATCAGTCTGGAATGGATCAACGCTGACTCAGGGTTCCCCCATCAGCCTTCTGTGAGTGTGGAAGCTGGACCTGGGAACCAGATGAAGAACTTGCTTACGGGCCCTGGGTCCTTGAACCGCTGCATGCAGCTGGCAACCCAGGAGCTCCCCAGCCTCGTTCCTGCTCACCATCTGGCAATCTCACACTTCCACGTTGGAAGCTGATTTTCCTGCTCTGCTTTTCCAGGGCATCAGCTTGCTCTCTCGCTGGCATGGTATGGCTTTCTAAGCCAAGACCTGAGCTAGATAAAATAATGTGGAAAACATGTCTAGAGCCTGATTTTCATCTCTGAGAGGCGGCCAGGTACAGGAACACGTGAGGCATATAACGAACATGGTGCTATCATGGTCATCATTGGCCTGGCCATCCCCAAAGGATCAAACGCCAAAACATTTCTCCCATCCTTGAGCTGTAATGCTTTATGACCAAAACCACGCAACCCTGGGGCCTTGGGGGACTTCCTAAGCCCAACGCTGATGCTGCAGGAGCCCTCTTAGAGAGACCTGGGACCAGGTCGGGCCAGAGAGAGGGTGTAAAGAGCTAAAGGCTGTGCATGTGAGAGATCCAGATTTGATCCTTGCACCTCATGGTCCCCAGAACACTGCTGGGAGTAAGCCCCACCCACATCCCAGCACAGGAATAGTCCCTGAGCACTGTCAGTGTGACCCAAAAGCAACAGAGAGAGAGAGAGAGAGAGAGAGAGAGAGAGAGAGAGAGAGAGAACACAAGTGAGACCAGGTTATCCAGATCCCAGCCTCTAGGCCCAGCCCTCTGTACCTTCAGTAGGGCTCAACCAGGCAGAGATCCAAAGCCCTGTGGTGCCAATGACCTCCAAGGCTATCCAGGTGAAGCTCAGGGGCCCAAAGACCACACCCCAGTGATAAGTTGATGAGGACACTGGGGAGTGCCAGGGGTGAAAACCCAGGCCTGGCTAATGGACTGTGTATGCTTTAACCCCTATTGAATCTCCCTGGCCTAGGCGGGCACTCGATGGCAGCTCCCAGACCACGTCCCCTGTGATTGCTGTGCCCTCTCCCCAGGCCCTAGCTTGCTTCCCACAGGGCTCTGCTGTGAGTTCCACACCCTCTGGTGGCTTTGGTGTTTTCTTCTCCAAGACAATGAGCCAGACAGAAGGTTCCCCAGGGCCCCTCCGGACACTGGGTATCTAGGAGTAAGGGTGCCGGTGGTGGGGGATATGTGTCTCTCCTGAGGGTCTCCTTGGGGAGGAAGCCAGGAGCCTTTCCCGACCTCTGCCTTTCTGGACTGTGCTCTGAGCCTGGAAGCATGTGTGTTTGCTGTGTCTGGAACCCAGAAGCCCCCTGTAAAGGGTGACCCCTTCCAGGTGCTGTCCTGGTTGGCCTGTCCACACAAATCTGCCTCTGCCAGGCCGTGGTTTTGGGGACTCTTAAGAAAAAGCCATAAGTGTATGTGTGGCCAGTATAGATAGGGATAGACCCCAAACTTTCTAGATCCATGGTTGAGGGCCCAGGCAAGATAAACTTGAAGATCCAAAAAGGCCAGATAGGAGGTTGGAGCGATAGCACAACGGGTAGGGCGCTTGCCTTGCACGCAGCCGACCAATTCGATCCCCAGCATCTCATATGGCCCCCAGAGCGCTACAAGGAGTAATTCCTGACTACAGAGCCAGGAGTAACCCCTGATCATCGCTGGGAGTGACCCAAAAAGAAAAAAAAAAGAAAAATGCCAAACAGGCTTGATTCTCACCATTCTCCTGCTGTGGATTGTGCCCCTATGAGCTGAGACTCCTAATTATCCCAAGGCAGACACTCTGGGCTGGAGGCCAGAGCCTGGTCAGTCCCTCCACACCAGCTAGTGCCCAGGGCACCTTCGTGGAATTCGCCTAAAGGTGAAGCCTGAAACTGCCTTTGAAGCCCAACTGCCTTTCAGGCCTCTTTGTGCTGACTTTTCTCCCCTCTTCCCTCATGAAAATCTTCCCCAGTGCCTTGCAGTGCCCTTGGCATTGCTCCTGCCTCTCCTCCCTCACTCCCTCTAGGTGGCTGCCCCCCACCTGTGTGGCTCCCCCAACCCGTGTGGGTGCCACTTGACCCTGCTGCCTATAGTGCGAGTCCCACCAGGCCCTGGGCCTCACTCAGCTGCACTGTCCTGGCTCACGGCCCACAGGTCTCTCCCTGTGCATGCAGAGCCGCTGTGCCAGAAGGGCCTCTCTGGAGACAGACACTCTCCAGCCCACGGAGTGGATCAGTGTCTCCCCGTGCTGGTGTCTGCTGAAGGAGGCTAGAGCAGGGTTTACCCTGTGGGTGAGAGGGAGGGAATGGGGCCAAGTTCTCTGCTTGTTTCTTGCAAGGGTCTAGTCAAAGCTTTTCTTACATTGGAAGAGCCTCAGAGTTTAGTCTCACCTTGTGCATATTGTCTGTCTTCAGCATTTTCCAGCTCCTGGCTTCAGAATCTGTGGTCACCAATCTCCTGTTGTCAGTCAATCAGGGGTCAGTCACATCACTAAATGTGGTATTTGCAAAAAATTTGGTGCCTATAAAAGGTTTCTGAGGGCATAATAACCCAAACAACTTCAGAGTCAATTGAATCGCACCCTGAGACCAAGGAGTTGCTGGTAAGACTCAGCTGGTTGCATTTCTCCATGGAAGGTGTTTAAGATGCTCTGAAGTGGAGAATTCTATGTCCCACATTCTTAGCATAGCTTGGAAGCCCAGCAGACTAGAACCCCTTTTATTTTAGGCCCAGTTATTAGGAAATTTGTTAGAAAGTAACACTTGTTTCTTCCCAAACCAAGAGAAGTGGCTGACAGGAGAGAGTCAGTGGAGGAGGAGGGTAGGGCAGCAAAGACTCTAGACCTTTTGTCTTTTCAACAAAATTTTTTTTCACTGCCACCTGAAGGAATTCGAACTTGGGAGTTGGGAGTGGGAGACTGTGGCCCTTCTCAGACAGAATCACCTTACCTGGAGAGATCTCTGACCTGGAGAAAACATGTCTACCACAGGAATCTTTCTCTTCTTCAAATCTTTAGAGTTTGGGAGCATTTCTATGGTCAAGAGACCCATCACTTGATCACTTGATCACTCGAGACATCCATGCCATTGGCAACTAATGCCTGATCTGACTGTTGTCCATCATCTAAGCTGTTCACTAGAGTCATCCTGAACAGGATTGGCAGAACATTAGATGAAGGACAACCATGCGAGCAAGCTGGCTTCTGAAAAGGATTCAGCACAATCGATCATATCCACATGGTAACCAAGCTCATTGAGGTTTGTAGGGAGTTCAAGATGCCGCTGTCTAATGTTCATTGGTTTAAAGAAAGTCTTTGATTCTGTTGAGACCGGACGCCGTCAAAGCCCCTAGCCAAACAGGGCATTCAAACCCAATACATCAAGATCCTTCGTGAGCTGTATTACAGATTCACCACCAGGATCTCACCATTCTACAAGGAAGTGATCATTGATGTCAAAAGAGGGGTTCGGCAGGGTGATACCATTTCACCAAAACTCTTCAGCACCACCCTCGAGAACATCATGCAACAGTTAGAATGGGAAGGAATGGGAGTGAAGATAGACGGTCGGCAACTACACCACCTCTGCTTCACTGATGACATCATTCTAATAACACCAAACATTAGCCAAGCGGCACAAATACTGGCTGACTTCGACCAAGAATGTGGAAAGATAGGTCTACAGCTGAGTCTCAACAATCCTATGTTCATGAGAAATGAACTAGTTCTAGAGGCATTCACTCTCATTGGAACAAACATCTCTGAATGCAGCAGTTATGTGTACCAAGGTCAGAAGTCAACATGATGAACGACCTAAAACCTGAGCTGTGCAGGAGGAAGAGAGCGGCATGGAATGCCTTCAAAAGCATTGAAGAAATAGCTAAAAAGACAAAGAACCTCCGGCTCTGGGCACATCTCTTCAACTCCACCGTTCTCCCTGCATTACCATATGCCTCAAAGACCTGGGCCCTCAAAGCAGGATGAGAATGCTATTCAAATCTGCCAAAGAGGAATCGAAAGAGCTATGCTTGGAATGGGTCAAGAGACCCACAGAAAAGATAAATATTTATGTTACAAGTCAATATAAGAGAATTAAAGGTTTCCCAAAATAATATTTACTGATTCATCTGTTCCACCTGTTGGATTTCATTTTAAGTCTTGGCTGAGACCCAGTAAGGTCTCACTAAGACCTTAAGTCACTAAGTCACTAAGACCTTAAGTCCCTTAAGTCACTAAGGGATCACCATCTGACCAGTGCTGGACAGACTGACCTCTTTTTGGGGGTAACTTTGGGGTCTCATTTTTATGTAAAAAGAACCAATCTAAAGCACTGACAGCCTGCTTCCTAGGTCAGGCTCTGGCCACAGAGTATGATGCTCCTGCCTGTAGGCTGCCTGTTGTGAAGGTTCAGAGCTTCACACTGGGCGGGAAACCCAGGCTGGTGGGAGGGAAGGAAGGTAGCAGGACTCTGGTCTTAACATATACCTAAGAGACTCCAGTGTCACACACTGGGGACAATCGACCCATCCTAGTGCTGATGAGATGTGGTGGTTGGGGAATCAGGAGTCAACTTCCAAAAGGAGTTGACTCATCTACTGGGACCTACAATCTGCAGTTCAGTCACCTGCCAGCATAACACCCTTCCCCAATTCAAGAAAATTCTTAAAATAGCTGAGATGTCGAAAAGTTAGGCAGTCTTCAGAGTGAAGAGGAAAGGAAAGAGAAGAGTAAAGACTGAGAGACAGAGAGAAATTTATCTTTTCGGAGTAACCAGAGTTCTCAGCACCAGGAGGGAAAGCAGTGGAGCCCAGAGAAGAGAAAGCAGGATCTATCACGCTACGGCATCCAGAATCTGGATGTATCAACATCTGGAGACAGGATGCTACAGTATCTAGAGCCAGGATGCTACAGTATCTAGAGCCAGGATGCTACAGTATCTAGAGCCAGGCAGTATCTAGAGCCAGGATGCTACAGTATCCAGAGTTAGGATGCTACAGTAAACAGAATCAGGATGCTACAGTAAACAGAATTAGGATGCTACAGTATCCAGAACCATGATATTACAGTAACCAGAACTAGAATGCTACAGTATCTAGAGCCAGAATGCTACAGTATCCAGAGTCAGGCTGCTACAGTATCCAGAGCCAGCTGCTATAGTATCCAGAGCCAGGATGCTATAGTATTCATAGCCAGCTGCTACAATAGTATACAGAATCAGGATGCTTCAGAATCCAGGGCAGCAAGAGCAGCTGCAGTCGGGTCAGAGACTAGGATCCAGGGTTAGGAGTGTTTATGACCACTGGATTTCTGGCTAGGAATTCCATGAATGGTGCCAACACTCACCATTCTCAGGGCGGAGGGGCACAGCCTACTGAGGGGTACGTGCCCGCTCCCCAGCAGGCACCTCATAGGCTGTGGGCGGAATTTGAGAGAGAAGAATGAGCGGTGGTGAGATCTGCAGGAGATTCCCAGGGATGACAGTCAGGACTGAAAGCAGGAGCATGGAGTATGGGTCCTGATGACAAATTACCATGGGAAGAAGCCCCCCAGGAGCGCTGGATGGTTGGGTTGGTCAGGGTCAGGAGCCTGGAGTTGGGGTGCAGGGATGAAAGTCAGATGCTCCTGGGGGCCTTGGTGGGGAAGAGAGAGCTATGATCTGCTTGGTTGGTTCAAGGATCTGCATTTCTCCAAATTGCCTGCAATCCAAGGACTTTTGGGCTCCCAAACACTGCTTGGTATTTAGCTAAATGCTAGGAAGGCGTCATCTGCCTGGCGCATCTGTTGATTTGTTCTGTTATTTGAAAGCAAACAAGAGACAGAAAACAAAGCCAGAAAGCCTTCTTGTAGACAGACAGGCTTCAGCACGGTCTCCATGTTTATGTGTCTGGGGTGCACTGCAAGAGGGTTAGCAGGAGCCAAACTAGGGGAGCGGGGTGCTCACAGCGCCCTCCTCCTCAGTCCATGTTCTTCACCAAGTCACCCCTGTCAGGGACGCCGGGGTCCCCCAACAGTGCAGGGAAGCGAGTTCCCTTCTACCTCCAAAGGCGGGAATGGATGAAGACTCAGGAGTCCGATGCAGTTTTAAAAGGCTTTACTTATCACAGGTTCCAATATACAATCCAAGAGCAGGGAAAACCTCCAGATTCTGGGTTCCCAGTTAGGTCCCAGTCACATGTAGGACAAGATGGCTGCCACCGCGTGTTGAGGCCCAACAAAGGACGGAGAGGACAGAGAAACAAAATGCCAAGGGAAGCCAAAATGGCAAAAAGAGGAAAGGACCAAGAGAGAGGAAGCAGGCTGGTTTTATACCTCAGCAACTTAGACCTCCCACTATTATGGAAAGTAGGAAAGGTTAAATGCCCTTAGGTAATTTCTCCTAGCACCTCACCTAGGCCCTATTATAGTCTAATGTTTTGAGCCAAGATCTGCCTGGAAATGCCTTTATAGGGTAGAGAAGGGGGTTTCTGAGATGGCAAGTCTCTGTACCAAAGACTAATACTAATGCCAGTTAAATATTTCTCCAAGCCTTCACAAGAGTCTTGTCTACTTCACAGTAGTTTTGCATTTTAGTTGCCTTTGAGTTACCAGGGAGCCATGCTTACTTGCTTGGAGGCAAACAGTATTTCTCTCTGGTCTAATTAGAGATCCAACGTGGCCAGGCAAATATGCTGGTAAGATCTAGCTAGTCCCACGATGATTGTGGTAGCATGAGAGAATATTTATACCAGCCAGTATAGAATACATGGTCAGATAAACTGCCACATTTAGGCTACCCTCTTATCTACGAAGTGATTTGCAGGAGGCAATCCAGAGCAGATGCAGAGGCTCTTAGAGGAGTCCTGCAACAACCCCCCTCCACCTTCACATCCTCAGAAGCTCCAGAAGCTGGCAGTGGGGGACATGGGGCAGATCAGGGCCCAGGAACTTGCTTGGCCACGGTCAGATGCGAAGAGCATGGCCTGGCCCGAAGGTCTTTGAAATCTTGAATCTTAGCCTCCAGAAGTTTGTCCATTAGAAAAGTGGAGCATTACTGAGCTCAGGATCTCTTCTCTTCAAAAGAGGAAGAGGCCTTTCTCTGTCCTCACAGAGCTCCCTGCTCCGGGTCTGACTGTGAGATGTCCAGATCCAGCGCCTGTGAGAAGCGGTGTCCTGACTCTGGCCTGTTCACGTTAGGACTTGCAGGCATGGATTTTGCTTGACAATCTCACTCTGGGCCTCACCTAATTTTCCTATACTTTGCATTTCCTGTGTCTTATTAATGGACGGTATATCTATCTTTTACCACTATGGAATATTTGCAAGTGTTCCCTTTTCTGGCAGGAGGCAGAGGATGAATGAATGTGTAGGTGGATGGTTGGAGAGGGAGAGGGAGGAGCCCTCTCTCCTTTTAATTTACTCTGATTTCTTCCACTCGATCACATCAGAACTTGATCTCTTCAAAGACCATCCGTCCTTCTGCATGGCCATGGGTTTGTGGGGAGAGCCTTAGACTCCAGTGACCCACTGTCTATAGGATCTTTTTTCTCTTCTCTCTATTCTTCCATCTACACTACATTTTCTTTCCACTGGGGATGCCACAGTTTTCTTTTCAGTAGAGGGATCATTTCATTCTCTATGTAGCGTGGAAGAGGGAAAAGATGTGAGCACGAAGGGAAGTAGACAAGAGACAAAATAGAAAGCCATGATGCTATCCTGGGATTCTGGAGTCTCAATGAGATTCTGGGAGCTTGAACCTCTGGAATAACATTGCAAAGTAAAAAGGCAAGCAAAGGTGATTGGGAAATGGAATACCTATTATAAAGTTAATGCTAATTTAACTCATTTATAGCTTGACCCCAGAGCAGAGACCCTTAGCATTAACTTTTATTTCTTACGCATTCTTACTTTCAGTTTCCTAGTTTTACTGTAGACTTATAACTTCCTAAACTTTTCCCCTTGCATCAATTAAGAACTTTCCCTCTGGACTCCCGCCCCCACACAGTCTTGGTCACAATAATAAGTGTCAGCTCTGTTTTCCTGAACCATGTGATTTGTTCTGTGTTATTCATATCTATACAAAGAGTCTATAAATGACATGGCCAACTACCACTGTTTCCCTCTCTTTGTAATTTTCCTATTTCTTTTGATCTTGTTGATATTTCTTATTCCTTCTTTTGTATTTTTACATAAAAGGAATATAAAATTAAAATTGCAAATATCTCTTTTCATTTCACTCTCATCAAGAGAAAGTTGTGGGACTTCAAAGGCTTACATCCAAAAGAAAGGAGCTGAATCTATCATTTATTTTTGGAATAATCAGTTCCCAGTTGATTTGCTCATTAATTTCATGACTAAATGTGAGCAGGGCACACCAGCACCAGTCCCTATGACTCACGCAATCACAGTCCTCTCTAGCCTCAGAGACCTCACCACCCTGCTGAGCCCATCTTGGAGAATTAAGGCCCTGGAAGGTCTGAGATCCTGAGACCGCAGGGACCGGTGAGTTGGGCTACCAAGGAAGAACTGAGCACCAATCATTCCCAGAGCAACATGGATGCCATTCTTCATGGCAGCAGAGAGGCAGGAAAGACATCTTTCCAGGTAGAAGTGAGTGATTTCCTAGTGGATTATGAAAATGAAGAGAGCGACAGAGAGCAGTGAAGACTTATCCCCAGGCATTGACCCTAAGTTCACTCTGAATGGACACTGCCATCCTTTACAATGGCACAGAAGGCGGCTCCCAGAGATGGCGGGAAGCAGAGCAGAAACCTGAGCTGGGCTGTGGAGCTCAGGTGAGGCCAGTGATGGCTCTTTTCTGCAATTTAGGGAAAGGATTCAGGCTGAGTAACTTACCACCTCTTCTCAAGCCTTGTGTTTGGACCCAGCTCCTACCTCTCAGTGGCTTAGAACCTGAGCTGTTTTGCACAATAATTGGTGCTAAGAAGTGGAACACCCCATTTTGAAGGGTTAGTGGGCACTTCTGGGGAACACTTCGCAGAGGTACTTGCCTGCAGCAGCGCCAAGGGTCTGCTGGCACAGAAGCTCACAGGGGTTCCTCTGGTGGGAGGGCGGCACCCCTGCCCTGTGGCCCAGAATGCCTTGCTTTTTGGACCACTGAGGAAAATGGCTCAGAACACATACCTGCCACCGTGCATACCACCTGCATTCCTCACTATCCTTGCTATCTCCCGTTGTTACTAACTGGGAAGGCTGCTGACATAGGTGCAGGTGCAGAAATCAGGACGTTGAATCTTGGGGTCCAAGAGCCTCAAAGGCCTGTGCATGTCTTACATGCTAGAGATCCTAGTGTTGCCTCCAGCACCACATGAACCCTAAGCACTTCCATGTATGGCCCTGGGACCCTCTGAGCACCAACAGGTGGTGTTTGGTGGGGGCTCTGGTGGTCCCCAGCAGCCCTAAATCACTGGGTCTATGCTCTGACTTGCTGGACAGGCACTGCCAAGTCAAATATCGGTGGCCCTCAGGAAGTTTAGGCCCATGGTAAAAATGAGAAGAAAATATATCAAACTGTTTAAAGATGTGGGGTGTGGACCAGAGTTATTACTGGGGCTCCCTTTGCATGCAGTAAACCCTGGTTCAAATCCCTGGCAATCCATATGGTTCAGAGAGCCCTGCCAGTAGTGATCCCTGGGTACAAAGAGAGGAGTAATCCCTGAGCACAGCCGAGAGTGGCTCCAGAGCCATACAGATCACAACAGAATCATGAAGACCAATATCAGAAATGACGAGAATGATCAATACAAGGAAATAAACTCCAGGTTCTAGTGGAACAGGGAGGTGATAGTGGAAGGATGAGAAACCCAAGCTACACTCAGAGAACATTCATGGTGTGCAATGACAATCCCCAAGACAGCATCTAATACAAAATTTAAATCCCAAGGGAAACACCCAAACAGGAAAGGCAGGAGACAGGAAAGGGTATGAATCATAGCTGCATTTGATGTCTCCAATAATCCGACTTCCTAAGGACAAAAAGGAATAGATCTATAGGCTTCGCTTTGGCAGGTAACGAGGCACTCTGAGAACTAGCTACCCGGATGAACTGTCATTCGTCTCTGAAGCACAAGACCAGCACAGACCAGGACGCCCTTATACAGCTGGCGCATCAAGCTCACAGCCTCCTAACAGGCTCCCGTTATGTGTGAGAACCTAGAAGCACTAAAATAAGCAACACCAGACACTGGGGAAATAAAAGCCTATTTATTAAATGAAGTTGAACTAATTGCATTTGGATGTGGAAATTCATTTAGGTCTACATCAAACATCATGGGCTCAAAACAGACTCCAGAGGCTTCAAGGAGTTAAATAATTTTCAATATGTGAAATTGGAGGGAAACTTAGCTAAAAATAGATGTGATATTTATCTCAACTTCAGAGAGCGGCTGAAAGTGGAATCAATAGAGGAAATTTCAATGGGAAAGCGCTGCCTCTCTCATTGAAAATGTAATCCTTAGTATTGCAAATGCCAACCGAAGGCGGAAATCTCAAATCCTTTCTAACAGTGACGTGTTTAGGCTGTCTTCAGTCAGATGTTGCACACGGCACTAGCATGCCATCCTGATTTATCCTAATTTTTTCTTTTGGTTTTTGAGCCACACCTGGCAGTACTCGGTGCTTACTCCTGACTTTGTGCTCAGGAATCACTCCTGGCAGGCTCCGAGGATCATATGGGGTACTGGAGATTGAACCTGGGTCAGCTACGTGCAAGGCAAACACCTTCCCCACTGTACTGTCTCTCCGGCCCCTGCCCTATCTTGTCCTTGCAGTCCTGGATGAAGTACATCTCCCCAGTTTTGTCATTCCCGAAGGGGTTCCGTTGCCACTTGGACTTTGAGCCCCTCATCCTTTCCCATGGGGATCAAAGGTCTCCACAAGGAAACAAAGGGAAACCAGCTTTGAGTTGTGAGTTTTCTCAAATAAACTCTACAAAAACAGCCCAAAGAGGAGAGAAACCACACAGTGGGCTGGCCCTCCTCAAAGAGAGGGAGGTGGGAGGGGGCCAGGAGTGGGATTCTTGGGACCAGCAAGGGAAGACCCAGAAGTTGAGCACAGGGAGAGGCCCTGGACACCCCCTACTCCATTCCTCCATACCAGTCGCAGTGCTGGAGACCCCCCACTCCATCCCTCCCTACCAGCCTGAGCTGTGGCTAGTCGGGCAGGACAGCAGATCACACCCGCAACCCTGGATCTTAAGGTAGCCTCTGCCAGCTGGCGACTGAGACATATTCATTGGTCTTTAAAGCAAGAGCTGACTGGGAGGATACAGTGAGGGCTTGGTGACCAGTGCCTGGTGGCACCTAAGGACTCAGGTCCCGTCTCCTCTCCTTCTAGTTTTCCTTCTCCTTTCTGCCAGAAGTCACAGGAACCAAAAGGTGAGTACAAGGAACTGTGGCAAATGTCTGGAGGAGACGGGGAAGCGGAGGCACTTGGAGTTTGGGGGGCTCTCTCTCCTTCCACTCAGGGATGCCTCCCAGGGAGGGAGGGGCAGGGCTTACCCTGTGTTGCCTCTGAGCAAAGACTGTAGTTATGCATCTCCTGACCTGGTGCCAGAACCACCCATTGTCCTGCCGAGGCGGGAACCAGGCTGTTCTGAGAACCAGAGACAAAGGCCAAGAGCACGGTGCAGATAGGATGCTGTTCCCCCAATATAGCTATGCTTTGATTCCCAGAAACAGAGTGTGCGAAGTTCTAAGGCAAAGGGGAAGTGAGGATGCAGTTGGAGCAAATCAATTGCCTCTAAAATAGGAACATTATCCTGGATTATCCAAGTGACACAGACACATTCATGCGACAGCTTCAGAGCACAACAGAGAAATAGGAGAGAAACAGAGGAAGAGCAAAAGGCTGGTCTATGGTGGTTGACTCTGAAGATGCAGCTGGTGTTTTTCTGTGTCTCTGTGGTACCTCGAGGAGGGGGCTTGTCGTGGGAGACTTCTGATCTACAGAACTGTTGAAGTTTGTACTATTCTAAACCCCTAACTTTGTGGTCAATTTTCACTGAAACCACACACCTTGCATGCCTTCCCATCTCCAAGGAAACTTCTGAGTCCCTGAAAGGATGGAGGCTTGGAAGGGGGCAGCAGTGGGGCCAGTATTTGGAGTCACAAAAATGAGGCCACCCCATCCCAGGGAGGATACTATCTCTGCTCTGTCATTAAGGAACAGAGGCAAAAGGGGGCCGGAGCAATATTATAGAGGGTAGGGGCTTTTGCCGTGCTCGCTGAAGAGCTGAATTTGTTCCCCCAGCTTATCCCATATGGTCCCCTGAGCACCACCACGAGTAATTCCTGAATGCAGAGCCAGGAGTAACAACTGAGCATCGCCAGGTATGACCCCCCCCAAAAAATGAAAGAAACAGAGGCACAGAGAGTTAAGCAACCCCCTAAAGCCACACAGTTATTGGGGGTGGAGGGGCAGTTCTAAAATTTAAATGTAGGCATGCTGTCTTCTCATCACTGCCTGATTTGATTTCCTGCGTGATAAGTTGGTTGTCATTTATCATAGCAAAATACTAGAAATGTTCTCATAGTCTGACCATTAAGCCAATTAGGCTTTGATGCGCCACCCTCGAAAACATCATGCAACAATTAGAATGGGAAGGAATGGGAGTGAAGATAGATGGTCAGCAACTACACCACCTCCGCTTCGCTGATGACATCGTTCTAATAACACCAAACATTAGCCAAGTGGCACAAATGCTGGCTGACTTTGACCGAGAATGTGGAAAGATAGGTCTACAGCTGAATCTAAAGAAAACCATGTTTATGAAAAATGAACTAGTTCCAGAGGCCCCATTCACTCTCAATGGAACAAACATCTGTGAATGCAGCAGTTATGTGTACCTAGGTCGAGAAGTCAACATGATGAACGATCTAAAACCTGAGCTGCGCAGGAGGAAGAGAGCTGCATGGAATGCCTTCAAAGGCATCGAAGAAATACTAAAAGGACAAAGAACCTCCGGCTCCGGGCACATCTCTTTGACTCCACCGTTCTCCCTGCATTAACATATGCCTCAGAGACCTGGGCCCTACGAAAGCAGGATGAGAATGCTATTCGGGTCTCCCAGAGAGGAATCAAAAGAGCTATGCTTGGAATAACATGCCTCACTCAAGTGAGAGAGGGAATTCGGAGTTCTGACCTCCGTCGCTATTCCAGAATCAGGGACGCTGTCTCGTTTGCCACTGTCACTGTTATAATGAATAACTTTCTTTCCCTTCATCATCGATTTCTTCGACTGGGAGGAAGGAAACCCCCAAACCTCTTTTCCCCATCTTTTCTACCCCAAAACCCATCCTTGCTCCATCAAAAAAAAAAAAAAACAAAAAAAACCATACCGGGTTGGGTGTGTGGTGTTTATTTGTTTTTTTGTTATTGAAAAAAAAAAAAAAAAACAAACCCCCCCTTTCCCCCGTTGCTTTTTTTGTGGTATAGGAATGGAAGGAAGAAAAAAAATGGAAAAAAAAAAAAAAACAACCCAAAAAAACATCACCCCCAAAAAAAAAAAACCCCCAAAAAACTTGCCAAGGCATCGAAAATCAGATGGGCTGGACATGTAATGCAATTTGGAGACAACCGCTGGACTAGAGCCGTTACCGACTGGATCCCATGGGATGTCAAAAGATCATGGCCGCCCACCTACAAGATGGTCAGACTTCCTTGTAAAGACCCCTGAAGGAACGGTTTGAGGCTCTTCATATTCCTGAATCAACCAGATGCCATTGGGCTACATTGGCACGTGATAGGGTCTAATGGAAATGTTACTGGAGCCCGCTCGAGCAAATCGATGAATAACGGGATTCAAGTGATTCGAGTGATTCAAGGCTTTGATGCATCATTCACTGGGATTTGTGGATGATGAGCATGACAAGCCCGGGAATGTTGACAGGCAGGAGTGAAAGCAGCAGGATTCTATTTCCCTCTGACCACCAGCCCCAAGTCTGCAGGATAAAGAGCTGGAGACCTTCCCGTGTGCAGGAGGGCCATTTCAGATCCTTAAAATAAGGTGGGCATGAGAACTCTTAGCCTGGGATGCTAAGAAACTGGGGAGTAGTTCCACAGACACCCCTCCAGGGTGAGACACATCTTTCAATACTAGCATGTGCTATTTATGGGAGGCCCAGGTTCTAGCCCTGATACCAGGTGATCCCCTTGAGCACTAAGCCAGGAGTAGCACCCCAACATTATCAGGTGTGGCTCTTCTGAAATCACAAAGGCAGCACCTCAGCTCAGCAATGTTTTCTTGTCATCGTGTCCATAGGGATGAGATCACCCAGGGGTGCACAAGCCACTGTGATCCCCACCACCACCCTGCAGAGAATAAAGGGGCTCCTCTTCAGTTCTTTGAAGGCTGTTACTGCCGCTCAGTCCCACAAACTCCCTCTTCCTCTTCCGAACTTTAAGTTAATGTGATTTTTGGTGGGGGATGGGCAATTTGGGGTCACACTCAGCTGAGCTCAAGCTTACTCCGTATGCAGGGATCGCTACTGGTGGGCTCAGGGAACCACATTGGGTGCCAGAATCTGCTTAGACTATATGCAGACAAGCACCTTCCACCTGATGCACTGTCTTTCCAGCCCAGGAAGTAACTAAGTCTCTCTCCTGGGCAAGAGATATGACCTGATGAAAGCAGAATGGGTGGGACCAAGAACGCTGATCGTCCTGTGATAGTCTGGGTCCTTCCAGCAGAACAAGTCTAGGTTTATTCCATGTCTCCATCACTGGCCTTGCTGACCCTGGTTCTCACTCCCCAGCCCCATAGGCTTCAGCCACCCACCAGCACGACGCCTGTCCCTCCCGGTCTCTTTCCCCCAGTGTACAACACAGCAGTGGTTCTGTTGCCTGTTTTGAGGGTCCTAATCTGAGTCTACAATCACGGGGGGGTGGGGGGGGAGAAGCCTGTGTGAGACCAGCCTTCTGGGGTGCTGGCCATGGCTGGTTTGATTCATGGAACGTTAGGTTAGTTCTTGCCTGAGTCTCTAGTCAATCCCAACTGTGTCCCTTCTCCTTCCTCAGAAATCCCATGGCTCCTGGAAACAGATGCCACTTCTTTTGTTTTTATAAGTCCAAAAATTAAAAAAAATATCCCAGAAAGGTTAGAGTGTGTGCCTAGTGTTACGTTACACACATCCCTAAACAGGATGTCCAACCTCTTTTTGTTTGCTTGTTTGGGTCCCATATCAGGCGGTGCTCAGGGGTTACTCCTGGCTCTGCACTCAGGGATCACTTCTGGCAGGGTTAAGGGGACTATATAGGATACCAGGAACTGAACTCAGGTCTGCCACATGCAAGGCAAGCGCCTCCTCAATGCCTCTTGACTCCCTAGCTCAGGTTGCCCATAAGCCCAGTTGCCTCAGTGACCACTAACCGTTACCTAGTACTTTGGGTGGGGTACAAAGATTTAATGTTTAACACAGTCAGTCTAAGTACCTTGTTTTATAGACAGAAAATGAAGGGAAACAGGTTGGTTCCCACTACAATCTGGGCACATGCAGACAGCAGTGCCGAGATTTGAACCCAGGCAGGTCCTGCCAACTTGGGACCCTGTTCTAGGAGTCCCTCTTCCAGGAGGCTGGCTCTCCTCGTCCCTGCCTCCTAGCTCTGTTCACTGCCAGCTGCCCTCTGATACCTGTAAAAGCCCACACACCTGCTGTCCATGGGCCAGAAAACTTAATGTTTCCATATTGCTCTTTCACTGAGCATTAGAGTAGCTTCCTCTGTAACACTGATCTAAATAATCCTGATCTGGGGGAGCAAACCCCGGGATGGTCAAAACACACACACACACACACACACACTCAATTGATCACATATTCACACTCACACACATTCATTCACACACGCTGGCATCACTCTCACACTCCCACACACTCCCATACACCTCCTAAACACTCCTTCTTTACAAGACACAAGTCCCAGGTTCATCTTCTTGTTTCAGAACGAGCACCCCAACAAATACCCTTTGCCCAAGTTCACCCACTCTTGGGAGTCAGAAGTGCATCTTCTCCTCTAGCCTGTCCATGTCCAAGACTGACGCCACCAGTGAGCCAGCTGCCCTTGGACATAAGGCTGTGTGCTCAGAATAGACCAGAGTGGAGTGCAGAGATGAGACCAGCCTGCACTCTGGGGCCTTTCCCTGCTGTGGCACACAGTCTCAGAGTTAGAATAGAGATTTCCTCAGTGGGGCTTTCCTTCCAGCCAACCTGGAAGCCTCATTCTTGTCCCTCCTGGGTTCCCCTACTCCATGGAAAGACCAGAGGACTCAGGGGTTCCCTTGGAGGCATGCCTTGTGCAGATGGTTTGAGCTCTGTCTTCCTGTGTCCTTCCAGTGTGCTGCTCTCAGCTGGGCCTCGGCTTGTACTAGTGCATCAAGAAACTAGTACAGAGCCTGGAACACACAGATTCTGCACAAAACAACAATTACTATTTCTGTTACCAGGGTTGTTCATCAATGTCCGATTCCTATCCATGTCTACTAAAACTCATGTACTCTCTTTCATCGATGTCAGCTGAGCAATGAATTCATCACAGAAGAAGCCGTGGTACAATATAGTTCATAGCTACAGTTCTCCCCAATCCTGAAGATGTTTGAGATGTTTCTGTCGGAAGCTGAAAACAATCAGCATTTCTGAACCTGCCTTTTCCCCCTGGGACACGGAAAATGCCTTAGAGCTCAGGGTCGCCAGCATTACTTCCAGCCAAGACGTGTTTTGGAGTAGCTGGAAGACTGGATGGATGTCCAAGCCCAAGTGCTGGGTTCCGCTCCACACAGCTGCCACTTGCTTCATATCTGCCATCAAGTTCTGCTTTCAGATTTCTGTTTTAGCTTCCACATTCTTTATGTTTTGTTTTGGTACCTACCCTGAGGTGCTCAGAGGCTACTCTTGGCTCTCTGCTGGGGGTGAGCTGGTAGTAATCCAGAGATCACACAGTGCTTGGGAACTAACATGAGTCTCCTCTACACAAAGCATTGCTAGTCCCACTGAGCTATCTTTCTCACTCCCCTCTCCACATTCTTATCTGCTTAACTCTGAAGGACCTGGAAAGGACCTAAAAGAAAATTCCTCATCACAGACCCTATGACTGGGTGAGCCCTTGGGATGCCTTCTGGAGCTCTGAGATTTGTGAACTTCAGAGACTCAAAGCTCCTTCCCAGGCCTCCAGGTAACATCTACACAGAAGCTAGAGTCGGCGGAGGTGCTAGGGGCTAGGTGAAAACAGTCTGCACCGCACAACCATCCTTGCATTCTTTATGAGACTGCAGAAGGCGTGAGGATTCTTTCATTAATTCATTCTTTCATCCGTTTCCACTAAGCCAAGCATTAGAGGCAGTGACACAGAAAAAATCAAGGGGTGATTCGGTGTCAAGCATTCACATCTACTGGGGCAGGTGGTCGGAGAGTTGGTCCCTCGAGCATGCTGCTCTCACCACAGGAAGTCCAGGTGCTGAGGGAACACACAGCAATGGGGGCAGCAGTGTGATGTGAAAGATTAGGGGGGTGTCTGAGTGGATGCAGCAGGGCAGTGGAATGCTAAAGAGGGCGGGGTATGGGGCACTTGTTTGGTTGACAGGAGGTGGTAGACGGTGGGGAGACGGGGCTAGGGGAGCACAGGGCCCCTTGTTAGGGACATTCATATTTCAGTGCATATACATGGACACATGTGCACACATAAAAGCACACATATGCATGCATGAGAGACACATACATGCACACACATGTACATACATGCACATGCACACGTGTAACACACATGCATGCCTGGACACACATGCACACACATACATTCACAGCTGACAGTCCTCCCGGGACAGTTCCTAGCCCATGGCCGAGCACTCAGAGGGGCAGCCAATCTGATGAGCCTGTGCAATCTGACACATACCTTTAGGAACCTTCCAGAAACTCAGAGTCCCTTCCTTTCTTTTTTTGTTTCTGTGCTTGTGATGTGTCTGTGATGCTGGGAATCGAACCCAGGTCAGCTGCATGCAGGTAATTGTGCTGCCCACTGCTGGCTATGTGGCCCCAGAGTCCCTTTTGTCCTCCCATCTACTCCCACCTGACTGGTTTCCTGGAAACCGCGCTCGTTCCCTGCATGCCGACACACAGCGAGAGATCTAGATCCCGGCCACCACCACATTTGTCACCATCCCTGGAAGAAATAAATAAATGGCTTCCAGGCTGCTCACTGTCTGCTCAGCTGTCCCTGTCGCGGTTGCCCAGGGCCACCACCCTCAGAGAACTGGGTGCAATTGAACAGCATGTGGGTCGGAAACCCATGGTCCAAGGGGTGGGAGAGGCCAGACTCCTTTATCCATGGACCGTGTCCACGGAGTGCTTAGGGACATTCTCCCAGCCTCAGTCTTAGCAGCATGGTTCAACTGCTTCTGTGAGTCCTAAGGCCCTAATAAGTACCATAATAATAAAAGCCCCTTGGTGTTAAGTTGCAGAACAGATATTTAATAAAAGTTCCCTTCCCTTTAAATAGCACTGGAAAAAAATACTTATTTTTAACAGTTGGAGACCTTTTAAAGTAATTCGCAGAATCTTCAGACAGTCTTTGGATATAAGTGAAATTATTGATTATGCAGGTGAGAATCGTGGCCTATGATACCCAGGGCGCTCGTGACAACTTGACCTTAATGGTGACTGCATGTCTCAAAGCATCTGTCCAGTAGGTCTGGGCCAGGAACAGCAAACACTGTCCTTCAGCTGGGTAAAGCCCGGGACTGCCGAGGACTAGCCAGCACCAAGATGGAGAGAAAAGAAAAGCTTTGCCTGAATTCAGTTTGTTTTTCTGGATCTGAAAATAACCTATTCTCAGTGAAATAAATATCTCATAAATCAGTTGCTAGAATTCTACTTCTCTTTAGGCCGAAGAGTTAGTGACTGCCTTATAAACGAGGATTTTCAAAATGATTTCTAAAATAACCTAATTGAAATGATTGTTTTACATTATTTTTACAAGTGTTGGGGAATACCAGATGGCTTGTAGGAACAACGGATTCTGCAGCTACCCTTTGATTCTTGCAAAAAAAAAGTAAATTACGAGTATCCATGGATATTCTGACTCTGAAGCTCACACTCTCCAACAGTAAAGCATGTGATGCTTGCACGGAGAGAGAAGAATCACTGGATGAGAATAACTAATCCGGAGACAGACCTATATATCACCTACTTAGCATAGGATGAAGACGGAATTTCCAAGCAGTTGGGAAAAGACAGACTAATCAACAAATGGTATTGATACAATGCGTTCATTTAAAACAGAATGAAAATGGCTCCAAGCCTCATGTCTCACACATAAACTCTAGGTGCATTAAACATCTAAACATATGTTTTTAAGTCTGGAAGGAAGTGTGATGATCTTTAAAAAGGCAGAGGGCTGAAGCACTCATTTTAGAGTTCAAATTAGAGGGGCCTCAATTTCAACACCCAGGTCTTCCTGGGGTGGCTAAAGAGCATTCCCCACCCCATGTTTTGCCACTAGTTAAATCATTTTACTTCTTACGTCCATGTACCCCCTCACCGCCACCACCTACTCCAAGCCAAATTCCAAAAGGGAAGAAAGGAAATAGAAATTACAAAGACCTTCGGCAATAAAGCAACATCCTGCCCACCTTTTCCTTTATAGACAATTTTAGTTCCTTCTTTGGAACATTTCGATATATTCTGGATGAAAGTAGGAGGGAAGAAAAACATGATGGGACCAAAATGAGAAACCTTTCAGATGTGCCCATTAGGTGGCTGAAATAAATGCTAGTTCCTGAGATTGTAATAGACAGGGTGTCAATGGCAAAGGCTGCGAGGAAGAATGCCAGTGACTTAAGAAACAGACCAACGACAAGAGCAGATCAAAGGAAAAGTGCATAAAGACAGAAAGAATATCTTTTTTTCTCTCTTCAGAGAGAGATTGTTTTAAAAAAAAGTAATAATGTCTCAAACCAGATCCAAAAACAGTATAGTACAAGGTAGAAGAGTTTTGAAAGAAAATTCAAAAGAAATCAGTTTGTGTAAATGAGCATGCATGGACCGAGACCCAGCAGCACCCATGAACCAGGTCCCAGGAGCATGCATGGACACGTATGGGCTGGGTCCCAGCAGCATGCATGGACAGGTCCCAGCTTGTGTGAACTAGCACGTATGGACTGGGTTCTATGAGCATGCATGGACCAAGACCCAGCAGCACCCATGGACCAGGTCCCAGGAGCATGCATGGACAGGTCCCAGCTTGTGTGAATTAGCACATATGGACTGGGTCCCATGAGCATGCATGGACCAAGCCCCAGCAGCACCCATGGACCAGGTCCCAGGAGCATGCATAGACCAGGTGCCAGCAGCACCCATCCCATGGACTGGGCCCGGTTTGTGTGAATGAGCATGCATGAACTGGGCCCCATGAGCACGCATGAACTGGGCCCCATGAGCACTCATAAACCAGGACCCAGCAGCTTCTGCCCCTGCAGCTCATGCTTTGCCAGGATCCTACAAGGCTGCTACCCTTATTCTTGTCCTTTCCCCTGCCACCCCAGGGGACACAAGCAAGTCTCTGAGAAGTGGTGGATTGGCCCAAGGATACGTGACTAGTCAAAGGCGCCTCTGGAAAAATGGAACAGTGTGCTAACGATTGTCGAAAGTACTAATACCAACCTAGCACTGAGCATTAAATACAGACAAACAGATACACATGGCAAGCCTTTAATGTATGTTCTGTAATCCGCAATCTGGAAGGGAAGGAAAAGAGAAAGAGAGAGAAAGGGAAAGAAATAAAGAACCTGCCATGGAGGCGGGCTGGGGGAGGGGGAGGGAACCGGGGACATTGGTGGTAGGAGATGGGCACTGGTGGAGGGAGGATGCTGGAACACTGTTTGACCAAGACCCAAATATGAACATCTTTGTATTTGTCTATTTCACGGTGGTATAATAAAATACTTATAAAAAATTAAAGTTGGTGAAATTAAAAAAAAGGTGCCTCTGGAACACAGACCAGCCCTTCCGAGTTCACAAAGGTGCCCCTTCCTCTTCTTTCACCGATGCTTTGCTCAAATGAAAGGCAAGAGAAAGGGATCATCAGGAATTGAAGAAGCCCAGGGGATCCGGAGCACTGTGGGACGCCTCCAGGCTCTCCCAGAGATGAAGCCAGGGCTGCATGTGGAGAAAGGAATCCACACTAAATGGTTATACTTTCCTTTTCTCCTGGTTCTATTCTCAGCGGTCACTTCTGGCAGTGCTCAGACAACCTCAGTGGTGGAAATTGAACCGGGGTTGGGAGCATGAGAGTCAAGTGCCCTAACCTGTGAACCATTTCTCTGGCCCCAAGAGTGACGTTTCCTTTCTAAGAAGATAGCTTCCCTAGTACCAGCATTGCCTTTCAGCCACTCCCAGGGACTTTTCTAGTCCCTGAGAAAACCTTTTCTAGATTGTAGAAAACCTTTGCTCCATCCTGGTCACCCTCAGCTCTGTACTCTCTTTACTGAGGATCAAATCCTGAGTTGGATCTTGGCAAAGACATTTAAAAAAAATTTTTTTTTTTAAAAAAGAGCATCTTTCCAGTAAGGAGGTTCTGCGCTCCCTCACCTGGTAGCACATGGCACACCCTCACCTTCCCTTCGGAAGGAGCCAGCAAATCGCAGTTCAGAGATGAGGGGCATCAGGAAGGGCCTCCTGCAGCCAGAGAGCAAGGAGGAAATCCTCAGCAGCTCATGCCGCCTCTGCAAGCAGCTAGTGCTGGAAGGAAAGAAAACAGGCAGGAAGCACCATACTCAAGCCAAGCAACAGGGCCTGTGGTCCCAGATGCAGAGCCAGCAGGAAGCACCAACAGCATTTCACCCCCACCTGAGGTCACAGCCCCCACCCCAAATCACCCAAACCATGCAAGGTGTGGACGTGGGTGCAGGAAGAAGCCAACTGCATCTGGATGGTGAAGAAGAGAACCAAACTGAAGCACTCAGTGGGCCACTGTGCTGTCTGAGTGTTAGGGTCCCCACAGCCCACCAGGGGTCCAGACAGGGAGAAGAGCCAGAGTCAAGAAAGAGGTTCCAGGAGCCAGAGCGATAGTGCAGCAGGTAGGGACAATAGAGCTGCCTTGCACACGGTCAGCCGGGGTTCAACCCCGGCATCCCATATGGTCCCTTGAGCACCACCAGGAATAAATCCTGAATTTATTCCTGTAGTAAGCCCTGAACAAAACTGCATGTTGCTCTCCCTGTACCCCCTCCCCACTGGAAACAACCCCCAAAGACAGAGGATGCAGAGTAGGGGGGAAGAGAGGCGCTAAGGCAGCAGCGGGCTCAGGCGCCAGCCCAAGCCCCTCTGTGCTTTGTCT
Source organism: Cryptotis parvus (assembly GCA_021461705.1). Lineage (NCBI taxonomy): Eukaryota > Metazoa > Chordata > Mammalia > Eulipotyphla > Soricidae > Cryptotis > Cryptotis parvus. Next base: position 149,767 of record JAJIBD010005770.1, read on the forward strand.
GCACTCACTAATCCAGAGGGTCTGGAGTTGTCCAGGCCGAGGGGGTCAGGTGACCCCAGGAAGGTGAGTGACTTCCCAGGCTCAGGAGAGAGCAGATGGCAGGGTATCTGAGATGTGGGGGCACTCTCTGCTAATGGCAGCAACCAAGGACTTTCTTCAGCCCCTGGTTAGAGCACAGATTCTGGTGAGAAAAGCCTCATTATTGCACACCAACACCACGTCACAGGTGCCCACCGGGAGCCATAGAACCCTGCAGGCTGAGGAACCCCCACCGATATAGCCCCGGGTCAGTTCCACAAGCCTTTGCCAGCACTGAGACAGAAATGTACCGAGAGACCTAGAGGGAGCTCATCCTCCTCTAGGGGGCTCAGCACACTCCCCGGTAATGGCCTGCAGTTGCTACTAGAAAGATCAGTAGATTATGACCACCACAGAAACATTCTAAAAACACTCTAAACAGTTACTCATTCACTAGATACCAGTGTGAGGTTAGGGATATCGGGAGGAGTTAGCATGATGGCAAGCCTGCAGCCCTCATCGAGGGGTTTGGAGCTGTCCAGTATAATGGGCAGTATGATGGAGGCTGCAAATGTTTCTGTGGCCAGGAAGCTCCCTGGCATCTGCTAATTTCACCGCCTGCAGCCCCTCAGCAATGAGGCAGCCAGTCTCAGAGTTGGGAGGAAGGCTTCAGTCCAGAGTTGGGGAGAAGGAGCCCGAGGATGTGGAGCAGTGTGAGGAGAGCTGGGTCGCCATGCTCAGGAGCTCCAGGTGTCCTGAAGACCTGTCTCAAATCAGGGATGCAGGCGGGTACAGAGCTGCAGAGAGCTCCCAGGAGGAGGGGCGAGCTCAGCTCAGAGGGAGGAAGTAAAGGCGTGGAGCGCGTCTCCTCAACTTAATGGCACCATTCACTCATTCCTTCTGCATTCACTCACTCTTTAGTTTTGGTTTGGGGTCTCAACTGGAGGTTTTCTGGGGTCCATGTGGTGCTGGATATTGAAACCAGGTCCTCGAGCCCTTTGAGTCACCTCCCCAACCCATAATTTCCTTTTCTGGAAGTAACATTGTTCTATAAGAGGGCGAAGGTTGTTATGGGTCAGGGGGCATAATGATACCACACTGTGGCATGGGTTTCTTCCCAAGGACCCCAAAGAAAATCTTTTTACTTTATTGGGAGCCCTCTTTTCTCTCTCTATCCATCTCATACCTCTCATATTTCCTCGATGAAATTATTTTACTTTAAAAAAAGGGGGCCCAAAGGAAAACTTGGGGCTAGGGTGAAGACAGAAGCGCTTTCTCCAACCTGTTTGGGCATGGGGGACGCAGAGGAAAGAAAGCTCTGAGCCCAGAGTGTCATGGCGGACTTGGTCAGCTGGACATGCAGTGTGACTGTCCCCGCGAGGCGGGGGGTGACAGCCGGCAGCAGAGCAGGAAGGCCAGGGAACAGACGGTGTCCTGGGACCCTGGCCCTCTCCTCCCTCAGCTTCCCTCTCCGGCTCAGAGAGCCATTCTCTCTGAAAGGACCAGCAGGAGGGGCCACGTGCAGTCCTTTGGGGGGTTAAGTGCTCCAAGAACCCACAGGCGCTCCCTTCCCTCCGGAAATGGTCTCCAGACATTTCAATCGGATCTTTCTCATCGGCTCAAGGGCTTTTTATTTTAATGCCGCAGCTGAGAGGCACATCAGGTCCCACTTCAAGTGCTACTAAAATCTGCTGTGTGGGTAGCTCTGCGATGTGGAAACGAGGCCCCTTAACAGCCGCCCACACAGCAGCCTAATTTTCACTCAGGAGTCGCTATTGGAATAGAGAGGAAAAGTGTGGGGTGGGGGGGGTGGGGGGTGACTTGAATCCACAGCAACTTTGCATTGAACTACTGAAAATCTACCCGTGGGGCGAGAACCAGGCCAAGTGCTCTGAGTGAAGACCCCAAAGGGCAGGACCCAGGAGTGTGTTTAATTGGCAAGTCCTACCTCCCACCGTGGCCACAGTCTCAGGGACCATGAGTGGGTGCAGAGCTATGTGTGCACGCGGTCCCAGAGTGTCAGGGAAATGCATACCCAGGGAGGCAGCCGTGAGGGCTTCCTGGAGGAGGTGTCAGCCCTAACAGATCCAGGGAGGACCCTGCCTCCACTCTGGTCTCTGCAGCCTCATCACCAATCACCTCCTGCCCAGGTCGCTGAGATGCTGACTCTGGCCCTCTGCCCATTTCCACTCCTCAGATGATTGCAGTTCTTTCCCGGTAGAAATGAGATCTTTTAGCTCATCTTCTGCATGTCACATCCCTGGGAGGCCAGACCAGGACTGCTCCAGACCCTGCTCCTTCCTCAGCCACTGGTTGCTGCCTCCGACTTCAAGGGTGGACGAGCCAGAAACCTACCCCCCACTTCTACAGCGCGGTTAGGTTTTGCAAGGGACCAAGCCAACAACCATGAAGGACACACAAACTTCTTCCCCAATGCTTGCAATAGTCTGAGCATGATTCTGCATTTACTTGGGCTGCTGAGCTGACCTCAGAGAAAATTCCAGAACAGAATGGGTGGTAGATGCCTGCCCATATGCCCTCACTCAGTGAGAGATCACTTGATCACTTGATCACTCTTGATCACTTGAATTCCGTTATTCATCGATTTGCTCCAGTGGGCGCCAGTAACATTTCCATTGGACCCTATCACATGCCAATGTAGCCCAATGGCATCTGGTTGATTCAGGAAGATGAAGAGCCTCAAACCGTTCCTTCAGGGTCTTGACAAGGAAGTCTGACCATCTTGTAGGTGGGCAGCCATGTGATCTTTTGATATCCCGTAGGATCCAGTCGGTAATGGCTCTAGTCCAGCGGTTGTCTCCAAATCGCATTACATGTCCAGCCCATCTGATTTTCGATGCCTTGGCAAATGAGACAGCATCCCTGATTCTGGAATAGCAACGGAGGTCAGAACTTCGATTCCTTCTCTCACTTGAGTGAGGTGTGATATTCCAAGCATAGCTCTTTTGATTCCTCTCTGGGAGACCCGAATAGCATTCTCATCCTGCTTTCGTAGGGCCCAGGTCTCTGAGGCATATGTTAATGCAGGGAGAACGGTGGAGTCAAAGAGATGTGCCCGGAGCCAGAGGTTCTTTTGTCCTTTTAGCTATTTCTTCGATGCCTTTGAAGGCATTCCATGCAGCTCTCTTCCTCCTGCACAGCTCAGGTTTTAGGTCGTTCATCATGTTGACTTCTCGACCTAGGTACACATAACTGCTGCATTCAGAGATGTTTGTTCCATTGAGAGTGAATGGGGCCTCTGGAACTAGTTCATTTTTCATAAACATGGTTTTCTTTAGATTCAGCTGTAGACCTATCTTTCCACATTCTCGGTCGGAAGTCAGCCAGCATTTGTGCCGCTTGGCTAATGTTTGGTGTTATTAGAATGATGTCATCAGCGAAGCGGAGGTGGTGTAGTTGCCGACCATCTATCTTCACTCCCATTCCTTCCCATTCTAATTGTCGCATTATGTTCTCGAGGGTGGCGCTGAAGAGTTTTGGTGAAATGGTATCACCCTGTCAAACCCCTCTTTTGACATCAATGATCACTTCTTTGTAGAATGGTGAGATCCTGGTGGTGAATCCTTAATACAGCTCACAATGGATCTTGATGTATTGGGTTTGAACACCCTGTTTGGCAAGGGCTTTGATGACTGCTTCAGTCTCCACAGAATCAAAGGCTTTTTCTTTGGAAAGTAAATCAATGAATGTGAGACAGAGCGGCATCTTGTACTCCCTACAAACCTCAATGAGCTTGGTTACTGTGTGGATATGGTCGATTGTGCTGAATCCTTTCCGGAAGCCTGCTTGCTCGCATGGTTGTCCTTCATCTAGTGTTCTGCTAATCCTGTTCAGGATGACTCATGTAAACCGCTTGTAGATGACAGACAACAGGCAGATGGGGCGATAGTTGCCGATGTCGTGAATGTCTCCCTTCTTGAACAGTAGAACTGTCCTGCTGGTTTTCCATTGGGAGGGCACCTTGCATTTGGAAGGTAGCATGTGAAGAGCCGAGCCAGTGTATTGATGAGTACCGACGGCAGATTCTTCAGGTGTTCGGGTCTGACTTTGTCTGGGCCTGGTGCTGTTCCCTTCTTTACCAGCGAGATGGCATGTCGTATTTCAGAAGGGAGAACGTTGGGAATGACATATCCATCCTGTGGAATTTGGTATGTGGGCAGGTGGATGTGGTTATCAAAGAGATTTGAGTAGAAGTCATGCTTGAGCCTAAGACACAGATCTACCCGGCAGAGCAGAAACCAGCTATCCCCATTGAACCCCCTGCATTCCATGGACCACAGAGAGCAACTTCCGACCAGAGTCCACCATCCCGATGGAGCCTCAGAAGAGCCCAGAGAAACTCCCACACCTTGATGGCAGCAATCTTCACAATCCACACTCCGCAGTTCGTAAGATCTCCACCCAGCAGATTAATCCAGTCTCCAGCCCAGCTTGTCAGAAACCCAGCCTACAAGGACCCACCCTGCAGAGACCGCCCTTCAGAGGAGAATATTTCAAACCCAGGAATGCTTGAGCCTAAGACACAGATACACCCGGCAGAGCAGAAACCAACTATCCCGTTACATGCGGCCGCAAGCGGCCGCACAATTTACCTCCAAATTACCGTGAATATTCTACCCACCCCTCTGAGAGAGCCCCACAAAGTAATGAGAATATAGCACCTGCACGGAAGAGCCTGGCAAGCTGTCTGATGCGTGTTCGATATGCCAAAACCAGTAACAGAAATGCTTATTTTCCTGACCCGAAAGAGCCCTTGATATGGCAGCAGTAAGAAAGGCGAACAAGCAGTGCCTGATAAAATTTCCCGGCCATCCTAGGCTGCCAAACCGAAGTATGACTAAGATTACTGTCTGTACTTTCAATGCACGTACGCTGGCATAGGAAGCATATATTGAGGATCTGATGGTGCAAGCGCAAAGATCAAGTATGATATCATTGGTCTGACTAAGACAAGGAGGCGCAGTTGCATCATGCTGTATTTGACACCGGAGAAGAATTGTCCCTTGGAACATGCGACGAAAGAGGCGTCGGTGGCATTGGTGTCCTTGTCAACACGAACATGGCCATCAACATTGATTCATTTGAATGCCTAACAAACCAGATAGGACGATTACACTTGAAGAGATGTGGCCCACTGCCAGCAATTTCTATCTTCATTGTCTACGCACCAACATCCACATACAAAGGAGATGAAATTGAGAAATTCTATATGGAACTGGAGTAGTTCTATAAAAAAGATCACACCTTCTACAAGGTCATAGTTGGTGTGGTGATTTTAATGCCAAGATAAGAACGAGAAGATCGGCTGAAGAACTCCACATCAGGACCCATGGCCTAGAATGGAGCGAACAAGGTGAGAGACTATCTGAGTTCATCATGTCCACCAAGACCATTCATGGGAACTCACAGTTCCAGAAGGCTGAAGCGAAACGTTGGACATGGGAATCTCCTGGTGGACAGTTCCACAATGAAATTGACCACATCATCTTCAATCGACGGTTTTGTCTGACTGATGTTGCTGTCGTCCACAAATTCCAAACAGGATCGGACCACCGTCTCCTTCATGCAAAATTCTACTTCCCACAACGGGGAGAAAAAGCTACAAAGTTTAAGAAGAGAACTCCCAGAATGACCACCAACTGGGAACTCTTTGGCACCATTGCAGCAACATGGGAAGATACCATCATTGACGTCATTGATGAAGAATACAACCGACTGGTTCAGCACCTCCATGATTGTGCGAAGAATGCCGAGAGAGAGAAAGAGACAAAAGGACGCCTGTCTTCAGAAACTCTTGAGCTCATTCGCCAATGTGGCAAGGAAGCGAGCCTCAGGATACCAAATGCTAAAGTCCAAGCTTGCTAAACGGTGCAGAGAAGCGATAAAAGAAGACCTCAAAGACAGAAGAGCAGAAATACTGGAAGATGCAGCAGAAGCTGGGAAAAGCATTTGCACCGCCCGCCTGTCCTTCGCCAACTATAAGAGCAAGATGACTGCCCTCCGATGCCCTGATGGATCTATCACATCTTCCAGAAAGGCAATGGAGAAGATTATTCATGACTTCTACTCCAGTGAGAGATGCTCAGGACAAAGGTGACAATCCTTCCCTGTGACCTCCCCTAACGCAAGAAGACACATCTCACTGGGAAGCTTCTGCAGTTGGAGGCTCTGGGCTCTGTCCCCGTGTCCTCCCTCTGCTGTGGCACCATGTGCCAGGAGGCCAGGCTGAGAAAGTCTCACTGTCTTTTTGCTGCTATTATTATTATTATTATTATTAGTAGGTGTAGTAGTAGTAGTAGTAGTAGTAGTAGTAGTAGTAGTAGTATCATTATTGTTACCATCTAGCATGTTTGAATATGTGAGCCGAAGGGAGAGGAAAAGAGAGAGAGGGAGAAAAACTTTCACACATCATTAGAAAATTAGCCACTGAGAGTGACGTTATAAAGGAAAACGTTCTGCACCTCCTTGGCTTTATAGCTTGACCCCCCCCCTCCATGACGTGGATGAAAGCTTTAGCTCACACTGGCACCTCCCTCTCTTCTCTTCCTTCTAGAATATTTATTGTAATAATAGATTTTGTGTTTGGATTTAACCTATTAGTTCTCAAAATACACAGGCCTATTTGTTTTCGCTCTGGTTTTGGGGCTATACCTAATGGTGCCCAGGAGCTAACCCCCTGCCCTGTGCTAGTGTGAGGATGGGAATTTATTATACATAATTTTTTATTTTTTTATTTAATTTTTATTATTTTCCCCCAAATATTATTACACCATTTTAGACATACAATTGAAAGATGCTCATGTAGAGTTTTTGGATCTACAGTGTTCCAACACCCATCCCTCCACCCAAACCCATCTACCATCACCAATGTCCCCACCTCCCTCCCCCTCCCGCACCTCAACTACTTGGCAGATTCTGTATGTCATTTCTTTTCGTCTTTATATCTCCTTCCCGATAAACTTTCCTGCTGCTCTACGTGGAATACAGTGCATTGAAAGACATTACTGTTTCACTATTTTTAGTGGACCGTGCGGCCGCTTGCGACCGCAATCTGGGCTTCGAACTGGTCTTGCTCTGTTGATCTGGTGGGTGAGGCATTTTCTCAGCGTCTGGACAGCGAAGATGGTGGCTAGTGTGATGGGCGGAGTTTCATCCGGCTGCTTCCGGGACCCCCAGAGGCGATGGGCCAACACCCAAAACCCATCTGCCCTCCTCGGGATCCCCATCGTCAGCTGGGCTCGGCGCGGGCCGGCTCCAGTCTCCCCCAGCCGCTTGCGCAGCTCTGCATACTGGTTCCCGGGCGGCTCCTGGGCGGGTCCCACCAGACTTCGACAAAATGGAGGGGGGGGGAGGCAACCCTGACTCCATCTGGCGAATTCCCAGTGATTCCGCTTCTGGGGAGCCACCTACCTGGGCTCGAACTGGTCTTGCTCTGTTGATCTGGTCGTGAGGCATTTTCTCAGCGTCTGGACAGCGAAGATGGTGGCTAGTGTGATGGGCGGGAGTTTCATCCGGCTGCTTCCGGGACCCCCAGAGGCGATGGGCCAACACCCAAAACCCATCTGCCCTCCTCGGGATCCCATGCGTCAGCTGGGCTCGGCGCGAGCCAGGCTCCAGTCTCCCCACCCGCTGCGCAGCTCTGCATACTGGTTCCCGGGGCGGCTCCTGGGCGGGTCCACCAGACTCCGACAAAATGGAGGGGGGGTGGCTTAACCCTGACTCCATCTGGCGAATTCCCAGTGATTCCCGCTTCTGGGAGCCGCCTACCTGGGCTCGAACTGGTCTTGCTCTGTTGATCTGGTCGTGGGGCATTTTCTCAGCGTCTGGACAGCGAAGATGGTGGCTAGTGTGATGGGCGAGTTTCATCCGGCTGCTTCCGGGACCCCCCAGAGGCGATGGGCCAACACCCCAAAACCCATCTGCTCTCCTCGGGATCCCATCGTCAGCTGGGCTCGGCGCGAGCGGGCTCCAATCTCCCCAGCGCTTGCGCAGCTCTGCATACTGGTTCCCGGGCGGCTCCTGGGGCGGGTCCACCAGACTCGACAAAATGGAGGGAGTGGCTAACCCTGACTCCATCTGGCGAATTCCCAGTGATTCCAGCTTCTGGGAGCCGCCTACCTGGGCTCGAACTGGTCTTGCTCTGTTGATCTGGTCGTGAGGCATTTTCTCAGCGTCTGGACAGCGAAGATGGTGGCTAGTGTGATGGGCGAGTTTCATCCGGCTGCTTCGGGGACCCCCAGAGGCGATGGGCCAACACCCAAAACCCATCTGCCCTCCTCGGGATCCCATGGTCAGCTGGGCTCGCGAGCGGCTCCAGTCTCCCCAGCCGCTTGCGCAGCTCTGCATACTGGTATTATACATAATTTTTAATTTGATAATTGATTTATGGCCTGTATTATAAAGAGATGATTTTACTTCTGGGTCGAAAGTTTTTTTAAAAAGATGCCCACCCTGTATGCACTTGGAATGAACTTCCCTGTTCCAAGCTAAAAAATGCTGATTTCAGGGAAAATCTCTGTAACCATACCGATAAGATGCTATCATGTATGTCAGAGTTAGTAGGCCTGAGGTGGGGTCTAGAAAAAAGCATTTCTAACCATTTCTCCATGATGCTCTTGTGCTCTTGCCCACACATCACCGTGTCCTGACAGCCACTGACCTCAAGTTAACTCTAAGGTTAACTGTGCTGGGTAGAGATTAACTCTGTTTTTCTCGGGTTTTTAGTTCCTTTTTTATTATCTAAAGAAAAATAAATGTGTTTCTTTGCAAAAATCACCTGACTTCCCTGTTCTTTTGTCAGAGAGCTTGTTGAACTGACATTGTTTGCTCTTAAAACCCTTCTTCAATCTCTTCCTTCCCTTTTCCTGTGTTCTTGACCTACTGGGAGGCTGCTGTGTGCTGCTTTCCCGGCTCCCCTAGTAGCTTGATGGTTTCCTAGACTTCATATTTCATCTTTACTGGATTCCTTCATCATGTTTCTAGAGTTCATCTCTATGTGGTTCATTTATTTTAGATAAAGAAGTTAATTTTTTCATGCCTTTATTCTCCCTAAGCCTCGTGATAGTTCAGCTGGATACAGAATTCAAAATTGCTTGAAGGCTTTGACCAACACTCAGAGAAAACAGTGACCCTATTGCAAAGGAAGAGGCTGATCACTGTGTTAGCTTCCTGTTGATGCTGTAACAAATCAGCATAAATGGGTGACTTGAAGTAATGCAGAGACAGTCTCTTCCAGTACCAAAGCTTCAGAATTTGTGATGGGATTCCTATGGCTAAGACACAGGTATTATTAGCAGGACCTGTTCCTTCTGGAGACTGCAAAGGAGTGGTTGTTTCCTTTCCTTGTCCAGCTCCTGGGGTGGGTGCCTCTCCTGGCTCAGTGCCCTTCCATCTTCACCTCTCATCTCCATTTCCTGTATCACAGATTCTCTGGCTGAGTTTTCTGCTGCCCTCAAGGACCCCTGTGATTATATCAGGCCTGGAAAATCCGGAATAATGTCCCTAGCTCAAATTGCTTAATTTCACCTGCAAATTCTCTTTCTCCATCGAAGGAGGCATATATGGAAATTGGGACATGGTACATCAGGACAGGGGCAGAGGTTGTATTATCCTGCTTATAGAACTGACAGAACTTCTTATAGAACCTTTCAGAACCTTGGAAGGGAGAGAGAAGAGGGTTTTTGTCAATCCCCCATGGGAAGAAGGCAAATGTGTGGGAGGCGGAGGAAGGGGAAGGAGATTTGTATTTTGTTATGGCACAGCCGCTCTCTTAAGTCAAGAGAGAATAATTTCAGAGATTTTCCTTCAGAGTGTCCCACACCGCCACAACTTGGAAAATTAGGAGTTCAAAGAGAACCAACTGGGGCCAGATGTACTAGACAGGGTCAGGCTCTTGTCTAGCGTGCAGCTGATGCTGGTTCCATCTAGTACCTCATATGGTCCCACAGCACTGCCAGGAGTGAACCCTGAGCATTGAACAAGGGGGAAGCCCTGAGCACTGGCTCCCAAAAAGAGAGAATCAAAGGCTGAACAGCAGAGTCAGTGAGAGTTGACCCCGATGAGGCACTGCTCTGAGATTTGCAGGAAAAATTCCGGAGGCTCTTGAGAGTGTCCCTTGAACAAGGCTTGAGCTCAGGAGCACTGTAGGGCTGTCATCGTGGCAGACTAAGTCCATGAGAGCCCTGGGGTGCCAGGGATACCTCAGGCCTGGAGGAACCAAACAGGATAAAAGGCATGTTCAGTGGGTAGGGTACTTGTCACACCGCCAACGTGGGTTCACTCCCTCACATTCCATATGGTCCCCCTGAGCTCTGCTAGGAGTGACCCCTGAACACAGAGCCAAGAGTTAAACCCTGAGCACCGCTGGGTGTGCTCTCCCCACACAAAATTTTTAATTAAGAAATAAATAAAAGGGAGAAGGGAATTGCAGATAAGGCATCTATAGCAGCAGGAAGAAAGGGGCATATGAATCCTCAAAAAATGATGGCTGAAGATTCATCCAAAGTCAAGGAAAGCTAGCCCTGACCCATGGGAGCCCCCCCCCTGACCAGTCTCTCCCCTCCCCTGCTCTGAGCCCAGTCCTTGAGAACAGAGCCTCTGGGCAGGAAGCAGGGAAAGCAAGAATGCCCGTTAGGTAATCCTACCCCCAATTTGGGGCCAGTTTCTCTCCTTGGAAAGAAGAGAAACAAAGAAATTTCTGCTTTTATCCTTAAAAAAACAAAAGACAAAAACCCACTGGGGTCCTGCATTGAATTTCACTTGGAAACATAAAAGGATAAAACAAAAACTGCAGCTCTCCAGAGTGAATTTCAGGGAAGAGGCTATAGAGTGCACATCCCAAAGCTTCCCAGAACCACAGACACCGCCCAACTGCCTCCCTCAGACTGACGCGTGTCTCCCAGAGTGTCTACAGAAAAAACCAAGCCAGGCTTGATGCTTGATCCTGGAGAAGCACAGGGAGGTTTGTCAGAGAGCTGCCTTCTCTATAACGTGCCTGCAAAGATCTCACTGGATTCGGGTTTGTTTTTACTGTGAAGGGTTAAAGAGCATTGAGCATGAAATCTGAACAAATCAAAGGAAATGAAGAAAATGGCGTTGAGTTCTGGCTTAAGAACTAACGTTCCTCAGTACCTCATGCCCGTCTATCCCAACACACACACACATACACACACACACACACACACACACACACTTAAATTCTTGATCCACACAAGTGACTGTTTTCATTGCATGCATGTTTCTGCACCTTTTAAGATTTATCTGTGCTTGAACTTTTGTAAAATGAACCTGCTTTGTGTGTGTCACTATGAATGACGTATCATGCCTTCTGTTGGATGGCTTCATGCATGTTGGTGCCCACAGCAATACTTTGTTCTCATTGCACTCTGTCTTCTATGGTATAGAAATGCCACATTCTATGTATTCATTCTCTGTCAATGGCATTTGGATTTTCTCTAGAAATTCTCAATGCCCCCACCCCCAGCAAAACTGAACTCTGCAGATATTCTTGTATGTTCCCTACTGTTCATGCTTAAGGGTTTTCTTTGGAATAGTAGAATTGTTGGGTTCTAGGTTTTTGTATCTTCAAGGTTATTAAATAATATAATTTTTTTCTCAAAATGATAGAATTACTTCTAGCCCTAGTCAACAATAATACATATCTGTGATGATGTGACCCAAAGTTAGCAGAAAAGTCGGTGTCTGTTAAAAAATAGTAGGGAAGAAGGATGCGATGCTCCAATAATGCAGGGACAGAATGACCAGAGAAAACCTGAGTCCACACTAGGTAGCTATCACACATTGCTCTTTTCAGCTGCCAAGTAGAAAATACTTTAACCATTTAAGGCTAAGCGCGAGTGTCTGGCTTCTGTACTGTGATTGTGCTTGCTTCCTTCGGCAATGAGAACCTTGATGGATGTCTCCAAGCAGAATGTGATATATACAAAAAGCTTAAAAGTTTGCCTGGACTTTGGTTCACGGTTTTTCATTGTGCTGAGACCCTGGCTCTCAGGCTCAGCAGCCCCCTGCAGATCAATAAAGGCTCTTCAATTTGGCAAATGAGAGTTTTTAGATTTCTGGGGCAATATCTCACCCCGAAACACATCTATTTTCAATGCAAAGGTGTGTCAATCTCTTCTAACTCCTTATCAGACATTCCTGCCTTCCTAAGGTAGTTCAAACTTGCAATCCTATATTTCCAGATATTTAAACATCACTGAGATATTTAAGCTTCTTTTGCACATCTTCATTAGCTATTTATGCTTTCTCTCCAGAGAAAGCCATGCCTTTTGTATTAGTGGGGCATTAGGCAGTTTGATTTTTGTCTTACCAAAAAAAAATTCATACTCTGAACCCTTTCTCAACTGTGCTAAAAATCTTTCCAGATCATGGTTCCCCTTTTCTCATTTCTGTCTAGCATTTGTATGAACAATATTCCTTGAATGCCAGCCAATGTTTTCAGTCTCCTTTAGGATTTGTTTAGATAACCATC
>JAJIBD010005771.1:0-48977 GCA_021461705.1 Cryptotis parvus
TATGCTCAGCAAGCTTTTATTAAGTTTATGCCTTTGTATAAAGTCAAAATAAGAGGTGGGACAAGCAAACTCTCTGCTGCTGCCTACTTTGACTTTCCAAGATTCTGGTTAAAATGCAGTTTGAAATCGTCTCTCTTCCAGTTAGTCTTCTATCCACAAGCTGCCACTGGCATAGGCCCAGACAGATTTCAGCTGAAAGTCATAAATCAGGCGACCGAACCTGCTGGAAATAAGCACGGTATCAATACTCATATTTGCATAAGATCATGTCTATTTGCATAGTGTTCCCACATTCCATTTTCTTGCTGTAGGAGGAAGCTTATTTGGGATGAGGGGGGAGAATTTGCCTCCTAGCTGCACTTTTGTAAGGGTTAGTGTACACTTTATTGTGGTTGTGCTCTCTCAGAGCTTGTCTCCTACTCTCTCAAGCTTGATCAGGTTGGGTAAAAGCAAGGGGATGATGGGCATTGCTGGTGGGGACAGGGCCAGTGAGGCGAGGAGAACAGGAGGGTGGGTGGTGGTGCTCTGGGAGGGAAACTCATTCCACAACACTGGCAGAAATAAGCCGGAGTGGCAGCCCCAAGGAGAGGCACACAGGATCTCAGACAGAGTGAAATCTTCCTCTGGCATAAATATTTCCTTCCTCGGTTATTTGTCATGAGAGACTCTCAGCAGGTCATTATCATGTTACCACTTAGCTACATCAATTAACAAAAGTCTACTCCTTTTGGGTCATTTCTCATAAATCAATTCCCTGTTCCCCTCATTATTTGGTTGTTTTCTTTTAACAGCTTCTCCTGCACTGTAATTTATGAAGTCGTATCACCCAAGGGTGAGTGCACCGCTCTTGGAATCCAGGGAAAGTGTTTCAGGAATTTTAAATCACCAGTGAAAGAAAATGACATAAGCAAGGAATACTTTGTTAGATTAAACCTTTCTGAGTTAAACCTTTTCCTCTCAGCTCCGTTTCACAAATGCAAGAGTCAAAGAGTTCTGAGTTATAAGGTGAGTCGCTGCGTTGGACATGGTCTGCCTTTCCAAGTGGAATCTCATTGTGTTGTCTCTTCCTATTTATTACCACTTAGGTTCATTTACATTCCCACTCTGTCCACAGCGATCAGAGCTACACCTCTAAATGAGCATCATTTGCAAGTTTCATTAACATGCTGTTTACTCTGCCTCTTTCAGATCATTAATAAAGATGACCCCATGCACCCTCCCCCTCACCTCCGTACATTTTCATTTGTCATCATCCTTTGTTTGCAGACTTTAAGCCAGTTCTAAATTTATGTGGCATCACTTCTTACTAAGCCAATTTGAATTAATTTTTGAGTGTAACACTCTATACCACTATATTAAATGCTTTTCTTATAGTTGCATGCTTTTCGCCCAATAAAATTCCCACCAGTTTCTTATTTGTATTCAGGTGGAATGTTCTCAATTCTGCCTGGCATTTTAGTTCTTTAAAGTCACTGTATCCTCTCTCTGACTTGGGACTTTCGCCTAATTTTTGGTTATTTTGAAATGATTGATCTTAAAGAAAGGGATTTGAGAGCTATTTATGGCATCGATAACTTTCATCTTTCTTTCCACATCTGCTATTGTGTTTAGTAAGTAATTTTGGTAAAATCCTTCACATTCTAGGATGCATAAGTCTGGACCTCTATTTTGAAGGCTACAGTTTTCCCAGACAATCCTTCCCCAATCTGAAACCATCTGAGAATTCGTATGTTTGTTTTTTAGCTTGTACACAAAACTTGAAGATGTTTGAAATGCTTGGTATATTATGAATTCTATTTCTTTAGCTAATTATATGAATCAAATAAGTAAGTAAATAAATAAATATGTCACTCATTTATGCATACCTAATCTACATCATTTCAACATTCTTCAAATGTTGAAAAAATTTGATTTTTTAAAAAGGATCTTGTTTAAAAAATCAAGACTACAATGTAAGTTAGGTATCTTATTATTATTTGTTCATTCTTTCTACACATATTTATTGAGAATTTCCCTTGCCAGGCTCGGTCTTAGGTTAGTGAAATATGAGCCAAAAGAATATTTTCCTCTAGGCAATTTGAGTAGTGAACAAACATACTGAGGGTGTAACACGTCATAGATTGTGATAGTGTTGTGAAGAAAGATAAAAACAGATAAATAAAGATACTGAGACTTTATCCAGAGGCTATTTTTTTTGTGTGAACTGGTTTACTATTATTTATTTCTGAATAGATAAATTCGAAACTTATTTTGAGAAGATGTACAAATTCCCAGAACTCCATATGTGCGGTACCTTGCCAGTTGCTGGAGACCCTCTTATATGCATGTGTTAGGTGGACTTACATAGGGCAGTATTTTGCTCGACCCTACCAAATTTAGGTTTCCAAATTTAGGTGTCTTTAACAGGATCTATGAGAATTATCTTTCTAATCTATGTGAAAAATGAGCTAAAAGTTGGTGAGGAACACTATTTGCCTTACTGACTCTACTAGGAAGATGAAGGAATAGTTAAGATTTGGGAAGGAACAAGCTAGGGACAAAGATAATATCTAGGTCTCGTCAAAGAAATCTAGACTGGAGTTTGCAGAGGATTTGCAGCACCTACAAGTTGAACTGAGGATAAAAGCCCTTAGTTTAGTGTGTGCTAAATGGACTTCAAACTTTTTCCCTGAGTCCAGGCCCCTATAGAAGACCACTATGGCCTGTACTGCAGTATTAACTGCAATGAACATGGTTCTGAGAGAGGTCACTTTCATGAGTAAAACTTCATATTTTGAGGTTGTTTTTATACTAACCCTGCCTCTCCCTTCTTTTATTTAATTTTGTTCCAATAACATTTTTTGGTGAAAAACATAAACTGTTCCAAAAATGTCAGAATAACGGTGTCACTTCATTTTGGAAGCTGTACATACAGGGAAGAGTTCAAATGCTCCAGCCAGCTCGTGCGGCCCCAGCCTGGTGTGCTCCAGCTGTCAAGCCTCATCACCTGCTTTCTTAGCTGCTCTGCCCTTGAGTCCTTAGAGCACCAAATTGCCTATAATTCTCAATCGCACTAGGTGTTGTCCACCTTTGCCCTCTTTCTATTTCCTCCCACCCGTTTAGAATTTAGCTTTGTTTTGGAAGCTGCCCTTTCTTCAGAGTATTTATCAGAACCTTGACAGCACCCTCCCTCTTTGCCCTCACCCAACATACTACAGGCAGCACAATGTCTTACCTATTTGTTTCTTTATTTGTGGGAAGAGGTCACACCTGTCTTACTCTGTGCTTACTCTTAACTCAAAACTTAGGATCATTTCTGGTGGTCTTGGGGAACAATCTGGGGTGCTGGAGATTTGACCCGGGTCTGTTGCTTGCAAGGCAAGCTCTTTATTTGCTGTAGTATTGCTCTAGCAATACTCATCTTTACACCCAGGCACAGATACAGCATTCAGGAATTGTTTGCTAAAAAAGTTTAATTGAATATGGGGATAAATGTGGGGAGATTAATTCACTTTGCCATTGAAAACACTGACAGAGTAAAGAAGATGAGAGCCAAGACAGAGATTGTTCAGGGAGATAGTCTGGGGCCCAAATCAGAAAACAAGGTTGTGGGTACATAATGGACTTGATCTGAATGTGTTTCTATGGTGATTTCAAAGCACTATGGACTTACACTGCCCAGCTAGTCTTTCGACGCATAAACATTATTTTTATTTAAAATACCTCCTATTTGCAGGTAAAATCATGGTGTTCATCTAAGTTATCAGCTAGCCTAATTTTGTCAGCAAAGTTTATACTCTTTTGGAGGGAAAGTTGCTATTCATTTTCAAGTTAAGTAAGATCTAACTTTTATCCCCAGTGGAACTTCGGTTTCTAAGCCCTGATCTGAATAGGATTCTGGTTTTAGTTTGGATTTGACTCATCTCTTTGATTAAAGGCTTATCTTCCAAATAATGTGTCTTAATAGTTACTCTTCCCCTATTCAGACCTTCTAAATTTAGATAAATGAAACCAATTATCACTTCCAGAATGTTTAGTTTCTACTCCTGTACTAGAATTTGGTCTCCAAGAGAGGTTGATTTCCTTCCTGTGAGACCGTTGAAATTCTGCGCTGTCTCAGTTGGTGTCCTCTGAGGGGGAAGAGGGCAGTGGATGGGGTCTGCTGCTGGCTCACCCAGATATATATATATATATATATATATATATATATATATATACAAGAATAGGTATATTTGACCTCCTGGGACCCTGAACATGACCATGGGGATCTCCTCATCTGGTGGCAGAGAATTTTTTTTTTTTGCTTTTTGGGTCACACCTGGCAATGCTCAGGGGTTGCTCCTGGCCTCTACACTCAGGATTTACTCCTGGCAGCGCTGGGGGACCATATTGTATGCCGGGAATCGAACTCAGGTCAGTTGCTTGCAAGGCAAATGCCTTACCCACTGTGTTATTGCTCCAGCCCCAGAGATTTGCTTTATGGAAGAAAGTTGGTCACAGTCAAGCCCACCAGAGCATCCTGTCTGTGGACAGCAGGTAAGGGAAAGACCCTCTATCAATATTCTGTGAAAGCTGTGAGGGGTGTGGGGTCAGAGATTGTTATCAATTCATTTTATTCTTTGTCATTTCCAGAGATAATTTTGAATCTGTGGCAGGGGATATGGGAGCATCATTCATACATCATTGTGGTCTATATTTAGGAAGCACCAGCTGTGGACTAGGCATCGAGCCATACCGTGCATATGGGGCGAGCAGGAAGACATGGCCCTACCCTGCCCCTGCAGTCAGGGTGAACAGCAGCAGTTTGCTGCCTTGAGTTGGGGTGGTGAGACTGGGGTGAGAAGTCATTCCATTTGACATTCTTAGGTTAGAGTAAACATTCTCATTTACCACTGAGAGAATTCTTCTCTTCAGAGTCATGGAATTTGGGAGACCAGCCTGAGAACTGTTTTTTTTTTTTAAGACCTAGCGAAAGGAGAAGGAGGCAGAGGGATTTGTCTCCTCGGAGGTCTTTTCACCTCTCCCACAGAATTTCCTTCCTTGTTAACCCTGGCTGTCCACTGGCTCAGCCACCGGACTCTCCTTCCAATGGGCACCTGAGGATGCAAGGGCTCCAGCAGCGAGAACTCATTTTTGGTGAGCACAGGCTGCGTCAGATCTGACCCCAGTCGAAATCTTGTGGAATCTGAGTTGGTTCAGATATTGTAGGCTGAAGATTTGCTGTCTTTGATCCATGGATATGAGGTTCACTAGCAAAAAGAGTAAATAGACTTAGAAGAGGAGTGATTGTTTTTTTGTTAGAAAGTAGAACTGTGAGAGCAGCCTGGAAGTTCGTGTCTATCTGCAAACAGTGTAAATTCATCCTACAGTGTGACTGTACACCAAGCACGTACTAGCTTAGCTCAGAGGAGTTCTTTCTGGGGAACTGGGCTGTTCCCAGCTTTAGATGGTTTCTGAGTGCTGCTAAATTGTATATGAATCAGTGTTTGTGTGTGTGTGTGTGTGTGTGTACAAGCTCACACATACAGCCACATTAACATCCCCCTCCCCGTGATGTGAGGGTTTTTAAAATCAGATTCCTGACAGGATGCAGGGTCTGGAGTGCATGTTACTTGAATCTATTCATTGACTATTCTTGATATGTCTGGGTTTGGGGAATCATTTGGGCTCTGATTTCATGCAGAACAGAATGAAATAACAGTATTTCCCATACATGGTAGTTTTGCAGTAGGATGGGAAAATATAGGTGAATAATGAGCTTTGCATACCAGTCTTCCATGCCAGTGCTTGGGATGGCATGCAGTTCCGTCACTCTCCCTTCTCTCCCCACTGCCTTACTGCCCCTCACTCCTCATATTATTTGGGTTCCCTCTCCCCTTCATTGCTATCGATGCAACATGTAATGTGTGCTGGGATTGGCACACATGTGGCTGTAGAGCTCGCCTTCCTGGCCCTGCTTCTCACTGAGGTCTTCACTCCTTCAGTTGTGGTGCATGGAATGGGGGGGTGCATGTGCATGAGGGGTCCCACTTTTAGATGAGGTAGTTCTGGTACTCACCAGAGATCACCACAGTGCTCACATGTGTGCTTGCTTGGGGTTCTGACTGGACTGCAGGCTCTTTGAGGGCAGACATGGTAGCTTGGCTATTTTCTCTGCCTAGCACAGTTTAGTTTAAATGTTATTTTTGCTCAATCAATAAATGTTAGTTAATTTATTTTAAAATTGTGCTTTAATGGGGTAGCTACTAATCATTTTTATCTATTTATCAAAGGCAGACTTAGTTCCTTTTACTATGTATAAATGAGAGTGATAAAATGGAATCCTTTAAGAGCATCTTACTAAAGTCTATTTAGGTGGCCTTCTAGCAAATTAGCCTGAATTAATGAGCGTTCATTTCTCTCTCTTGAGGGAAGTATAGAATAAGGCAGTTGCCAGCTGCGGTGTCAGACCTGGCCTTGTGCCTGGCCATCGTCACTGTCCTCACTCACAGGGCAGCACACTACCCCAATCCACTACCCAAGGCACGCACTGCCCATCAGGAAGGACAGACTTGGAGCCTTAGCTCACATGAGAGGCAGCTGGCTGCTCACCCTGGCACTGGCCTCCCTCTTGGTCCCCTTTGTATGTGCTCTAGCCTTCTTCATTCATGTCACCCCTTCTCCTTGAGCTGGCTGGTTGCTTAACCCTAGGGCCCTAAATCTCTATCCTCTGAGGCTCATCTGCCTGCCTGCCTGGCCTTTCTGCTAAGTGGTTTCTTGCTCCTATGTGAGGAAATGGCCACATTTTCCATCTTGCCACTTTTGCTTCTATTACTGCCAGGGAGAAAGGAATGAAATGCTTCCCACCAACTCCAGCTCTGTCGGTGCTAGACATTGTGGAGACTGATGTCATATTATCAAGGAGGAAATTATTAAAAAGGATAAGGCTAATTTTCTAATTCACACCTGGAAAGCAAATCTGATGGCGCTCACACAGATCTTTAATGAAATAACATTGTTTAAGAAGTTTCCAGAGAAATTCATCACTAATTGATTTTTGAACTGTGGAAAAGATAACACAGAGAGATGAGATATTAACCTTCATCTGGCCTGACTCCTGTAAGCTTCTATTGCCTTCGTTCTTTTTCCAGTGGAAAATAGATTGCAGCTTCCCCAAATTGAAGCTGCAGATGTTAGGGCCAACAATAAGGCAGGTTTGGGTAGATGTGTTTTCTCTGGCTTGTTTGCCTTTGTTTGGGCCCTGCAGGGAGGCCTTAGTAAAGGCAAGTTGGTGCACAGAGAAACTAGAAGATTCCGTTTGTGGCTCAAATAAGACAGTGAGTCAGTAGGAGAAATGCTCTTGAACAGCAGGAGGGTGTCTTCCAAAGTGGCAATTATGTAGTGGGGTCACAGGGCACAGACTCCCCTTATCTTTAGTGACTTGCCAGACATCCTCCCACCAAAACGTAATATTTATACAAGTTGCTGCTATATAAACACCTGGCATGTGTGATTCATATAAATATCCATATGGAAAGCATATTTGTATATTTCAAGACCATTTAAAATGCATATAATGACCCTTTAAAATGAATTTTGTTTACAAAGTGACCCAGTACATGCCATTCTGTTCAAAGCCAGTTCCTGTCTTCCCCTGGGTTGTCTGTGCACCCTCCTTAGATTCTGGAAGCTATTGCTCCCGAGGGTTGTATGGCATAGAGGAAGGACACTTGTCTTCTTGTCTTCTAGCTGATGCAATCCATGAGTTGTCTCCAATTTCAGAGGAAGTATGAGGCTCAGTAGGAGTAGGGGCTCTTAGGAGAAGTAGCATTGGTTTAAAGGGTCATGCTCCAAGACTGGCTTGCGAACAGAGGAAAGCTGGCTGACTGAATCTGAAATGTTGGGTTATAGTCCAATCCATAAGTCCAATTAGTAGTCCTTGCCAGGCTCTCTGCTGCCCTGTTGGAGAGTTGGAGATAGAATAGAACCTGTTTGTCCTCAATGAACTCATAGCCATTAAGATGACGTGCCACCAACATGAAGGGACTCAGAATGCCATGAAACTCATCCTTCTGAGATACTCACCTTGGCCTTGACAAATAGTCTTTTTTAAGGAAATAACATTTATCATGTCAGAAGTATCATTTGCTTGATTTTCTATCTGTTCTGTTGACTTACACTTAACTAATAACCTATTATATGTTTCTCTGACACTATATTATATTCTGTTCTCATTCTTTGTATAAAGTCCCATCTTTGACCTTATTCAGGGAACTCTTTGACCAGTTGTCAGAGTGGTAATAATGGTAATTAGTTCTATAACACACCCTCTATTGTTGCTTCCACTTAAAATTTACTAAAGCGGTTAATACACAGGCTGAGATTCCAGACCCTGGGGTAAGTAGATGGGTGAGATCCTGTCAATGTGGTCGCTTCACTCTTCAAAAAATGTTTCAGGGAACCTCCAGTCTGACTACCACAGGTTACCTTTCTTTGTGATTTGAATATTGGAAATTTCTTAGAAGCCTGTCTGGGGGTGTATGAGTGAGTGAGGCTCAGAGCCATAAAGGCCAATGTGTAAGCCTTCTGCCAACCGCAGGTTGAACTGAATTGGAAACATTCAGGGTCTATCTTTGCTGCTATTCTGGGTATGGTCTTATTCACTCACTCTCTGACTTTGAAAACTGCAAGAGTACCTGACCATTCTTGGACTGTCTAATAATGGATTTATGCTTATTTGATGGTCATAATCAATATGACCTCATATGTTCTCTCTCTCTGCCACACACACTGTCACACACTCTATCATGTCTCTATCATCTCTATCGTTTTATATATATATGGAAATAAGAATTTTATTATAGAATTGGGATAATTCAATTATAAAAGGTGAAAGACCATAATTTGCTACCTGCAGAATAAAGAACCAGCAGGGTCCATGGTATAATTCAATTCAAGGCTAAAGGTCCAAGAATAGGACTCTGCAATCCAAGACAGGGAAAAATTGGACAGTCTAGTTCAGGAAGATAAAGAATCATCCACCTTCTTTGCCCCTTTAGCTCTTTTTAGACATCAAAGGATGACATGGTGGCTGCCCACATCATTGAGAGTGGATCATTTTTCTCAACCTATTGAAACAAATTTCATATTTTCTAGAAACATTCCCACAAATACGTACAAAGTTTACATTTACCAGCTGACTGGTCATCTCTTAGGTCAGTCAAGTTGGCATAAAATTAGCCAACATACTCCTTCTTCAATGGACAAATTATATATATATTGATTGACACCCACTAAGGTAGGGCATTTCATTGAGGCTGTGCCCACACCATTTTACTTAGTTTTAGAAAAATAAAGTGACCACTTGTATTAGAAAAACTTTGAAATAATGTGAAAATTTTCCAGTTAACCATCACTGTATCACTGTATCACTGTCTTCCCGTTCATCCTCGATTTGCTCGAGCGGGCCCCAGTAACATCTCCATATGTCCTGTTTGATGCTAGTAGAGCCCAAGGGCATCTGCTTGCTCCAGGAACATAAAGAGCCTCAATCCATTAGGAATGAGGTCTATAATTGTTACTGGTATTTGGCATGTCAAATACAACATGGGTAGCTTGCCAGGCTCTGCCGTGCAGGTAGCATACTCTTGCAGTCATCTCTAAGTCTAGCATTTATTGATGAACCACGCGAGCCAGACTGTGATAGGCTGGTCTGCTGGGTGGACTTCTGATGAGAGAGAAGTCCGGATGTGGAAAATGGAGGCCCTCATGGAGTGGGGGGGTCATCTGGCTTGTTGCAAGGCTCTGCTGGGGTGGCAGGCTAGGGCTAGAACCCGCCATCCCTCCTGGGCGCCTTGTGAGCAGCTGGGCACAGGGAGAGCAAGTAGCAGCTCTGCCCCATGTCTGTCTCTGGATCAGCATACCTGGGCCGGATTAAAAAGACTGCAGCAGGGTGGATCTCGATGAGCCGGACTGTGATAGGCTGGTCTGCTGGGTGGACTTCTGACGAGAGAGAAGTCCGGATGTGGAAAATGGAGGCCCTCATGGAGTGAGGGGTCGTCTGGCTTGTTGCAAGGCTCTGCTGGGGTGGCGGGCCAGGGCTAGAACGGCCATACCACCCTGAACGCGCCCGATCTCGATCTCGTCAGTTAACCATACTTTTTTTTTTTGGTCACACCCAGTGGCGCTCAGGGCTTACTTCTGGTTCTGCACTCAAGAATTACTCCTGGTGAAGCTCTGTGGGAAAATGGGGTGTCAGGTATCAAACCTGGTTTGGCAGCATGTAAATCAAGCACCCTACTTGCTATATTATTACTCTGGCCCCCTGGCCCCAGTGTTTTTACATTCATGTTTACCTAAAGCTAAGTTCCCCTATGAAGTAGCTTAAGTAATGAGGTCACCCAGCTAATGTAGTCCATGGGGGAGAATTTTGTTCTGTAGGAATGTGTGTCCACTTGCATCTTCTTTCGTCCCTGCCATTCCAGTGTTATCTGGGATCTGGATGCACTATTTATATGTAGGAACTAAGGGGTGGAGGGAAGGCTGTGCTTTTAACTTTTGAACTCCCTGTAATAGTAAGTTACTGCAAAATTCCTTTGTGATTTGGCCATAGGGTTACACTGGCCTAGCAGAATTAGATGAGCCTGGGGAGCAAGTTCTGAGCATTGGAACTGGGAGATAGCATGAAGAGAGAAAATGAAAACAGTAATCTAGTGGAGATCAGTACAAGGAAGGAGACATTTAGAACAATTGAAGAAAAGTCTGAATAGTTGAGAGGATGGCTTTAGAGGCCTCTAAAACTCTAAGGAGTCATGAGAAAGGCAGAAAGAAAAATGTTTCTTTTTAACCAGCAAAAAAGGAAAGTGAAGGAGGACTTGCCAGTGTTCAAACATTTGAAGCAGTGATTACTAGCTCTTGTAAAGTTCCATTGAAGACAGCGTGCTGAGGACCTGGCTAAGTCAGACTCTGCAGCAGATTCAGGTCAAGTTAGCCTCTAGGAACCATTGCTTGGGTGCATGGTGTGTCTGATGCTGTAAGAGAAACAGTCAAGATGCAGTCAAAGCTCTTAGAGTGGCAGTTCTGCGTGTACCCTGCCTGAGACCTAGTACATTGAGACCCTTTTCCTGCTTGGAGAATTTCTCAACTTCTGATCATATAGTTCTCGCAAAAGAAGTCACAAGTGGAAGTTTCCAGTTTTATTTAAATGCAGTATAGTTCCTGCGGTCCTTCCAACCAGATGCGCCTGTGCCAGTGTGCTGTTAGGAGGTCAGTGATGTCAGGAAGCAGGTGTCTGGAGAAACCCTTTTTGGCCATGGAAGATGCAGAGGCACTCAGCATCCAGAGAGAGCCGTGGCAGCACTTCTGAAGGAAATACACACGGTGTGTTGCTACCGGGAGCTGGGTATTCTGAGTTAGGAGGGGCTGGCAGGGATGCCATTAGAACTGTCTGGAGGATGGTGTGATTTGTCTATTGTTCTGGCTTTAGGACCTCTCAGAGATGCTGAGAACCAGTGGTACCCTTTAATAAATTTATTTCCCACTTAAATTAGCTAGGGAGATTTCTTTTGTTCACGACTAAGAACCTTGACTGGTACAGCAGGTAACTGAGGAATTATAAAATCTATGACCCTTTTAGGAATAGGAAAAGCACTCAACTGTCAATTCAACATGATCAGAGTTTGTATCAGTCAGGGTTCTTGGTTGGGAATAAAAGAAATTGGGTGTTTTAATGAAGTAACAAATCTATTGGAGGCTCAGGGATTCAATGAGAGGTTAGAGAATAAGAGCTTATGTCAAGAACCGTTATAGCAAGGTTGATTGAGTCTCTGCTGATCCAGGATCCTGTTGACTCATCATTAGACACCAAGTAGAAATAGATATCGCATGTGGCTGACAGGAAGAAACCTGACTCCCAGTTATCATACATTCACTCCAGCCACTGGATAGGAGAGTTCAACTGTCTGGGCATAGGAGAGTTCAACTGTCTGCTAGCATTACCTCAGTGAGAGGAAGCAGTAGTTACAATAATGTGTCCACATTACAGCACAGGTTACTAGTTCCTTATGCTGCTAGGTGATGACCTACAAGAGATAAAAGAAAGATAAACTCCTGGCTGGTAAAGAGGACCCCAGACTGGAAAAAAAAACAACAATGGGACACCAGTGATTTTCTTATTCTAATTTTTTATTCATATAGCATTTATTTATAGATCCTAATCAATTTTTAGACCACTCGGGACGTCAACAGATCACATGGCCACCCACCTACAAGATGATCAGACTTTTTGTCAAGACTCTGAACGAATGATTTGAGGTTCTTCATATTCCTGAAGCAAGCAGATGCCATTGGGCTACACTGGCATGTGATCGGGTCAAATGGAAACATTACTGGTGCCCGCTTGAGCAAATCAACAAATAATGGGATGTCAAGTGATCAAGTGAAGTGACCAAGCTAATTTGCTAAAAATGGTCCATTAATTATTATTATTCTGTTGCTCCCCCCATTCTAAAGTAGTAGCATTGTCTTTGTAAGACAATGGGAACACAGGCTCTAAGCTCCCTTTCACCTTCCCTTGCTCCATTGATCTATCCATCTATGCATTCACTCATCTCTCCAACTACCTGCCCACCTATTCACCCACTAACCCAATTTATCCCTTCAATTATCTATCTACCTACTCAATCCACCTTCCCACTCCTTCATCCATTCACAAACCCATCCACCAGCAAGCATTTACTAAACACTTCTCTAAGATGTATATTTAGATTTTTTGCCATGTTGCAAGTGATCAGAAATTTAGTGGCCTAAAGGAAATTAATTATAGGCCTAAAGTTCAGAATAATATGTCTGCCCATGGTATATCAAAGTTAAAATTAGTTGTTGGTTGGACTGTGTTCTGGAGGTTCTGTGGATAATTATACTTTCAAGCTTATTCTTGTTGTCAACAAAATGTTGTTCCTTGATGTTGTGGCACTAGAGTTCCTGCTATCACATTGACTGCGAGTAAAGACTGATGTCGGCTCCTAGGGGGCCGTCCCACCATCTTAGCCAAAGAGACACTTCTGAATCTCTCTGACTAATTCCTTGCCAAACAGCAGAAGAAAACCCTACATTTAAAGAGCCTTTGTAGAGCTCAGGACTACCTGGTTAATTTTCTTATTCTAGTAAGGCATCATGGACATAAATTCCAACATCTTAACCTTTGAAGAAATTCCACAGGATGCCACACTGAGGGAACTGGTTCGGAACCTCTCCAGCCTATCTCTCTGGTGTTAGTTAAGCATGGAGGGACATACAGGAGACGTGGGAGAACTAAGGATTAGCGACCTAGTTTGGGAGTAAGTCTTTTTGAAGCATCTACACGGAATGAAGTTGAGGTGGAAGTAGCCCTGCAAAGTGAGAATGGACCATGCAACACATGCCACTAGAGGGATACCCTCCATGGGGCTACGGGGTGGCACAGCACAGTGTGTTTGAAAGAACGAGTGGGGGTTGCTAGAGGACAAGTACTTTGCAAGGAAGTGAATGCTCAGGTGAGGCCCTGGAGGGGCTCAGAGGCGTCAGCCAATAAGACTTTAATATCCTGCTCTTTTGAGTCAGGTCTTGGGGCCCTAGACCGGAATTTCTATTTTGGGCTGGAACATGATTAGTGCTTTTATTTTGTCTCCTAATTAGTGCTCAGGGCATCCAGGGATATCCTGGAAATCAGTGGTTCAGTTAGGGCCAGTGGACACAGTCTCACCCAGGCTCTGTGTTTCTGGGGGCTTTCAGAGCCCCCTACTTGCAGAACTTGAAGTCTCCAAGGCTGTACCATGTAGTGTTTGGGGTCCTCTAGGGCTGTACCTGGGAATGCTTGGTGAGCTATATCTTACTAGGAATTAAACCTGGGTCGGATGCATACTAGAAATTTACAGTGGTTTCCTAACCACTGTACTCTCTCATGGCCCCAGAGTGAGCATTTTTTGCAAGTCCCCAGGTGAGAGTCCCAGTTGGTTTGAGAGCAAATGGTGAGAATTGCACCTTGAGAATGAGAGGTACCTAAGCAGGTGCCTAGAACAGCCATGGTATCTATCTGGCAGGAGTCAGGAAACTCTGGCCAGACTCAGAGCCATGGCTATGAGGGTAGAGATAGTGTGGAGCTTGGGAAAAGATTTGGGGAGATAGTATTGGGACACAGATGTGAGAACCAGGGTAGCATAGTTGGTTACTCACTGCCACAGAGTTGGATGGGACCTTAGCTATGGCGCAGCCAATCCCAAGCTTCCCACTTCTACAATGGGCTCTTTGTGGCCAAAAGACAGCAAAGGACCTCTTCAAGCTGGTGTAGACATGAGGATACTAGACCCAGATTCCCTCCCTCTACAAAACAGCATTGGAAAATTAATTTCGAGGGGAGCATGATTTATTTGACTGATGCCTTGTGCTGTTCAGTGGCTACTGTTGGTTCTATGCTTAGGGATCACTCCAGCAGTGCTCAGGGGACCCTGGAGTGCTGGGGCTGGAACTTGGACCTCCTGCATGCAGAGCGTGTACTCTAGCTTAATAAACTCTCTCAAGGAAACAAAATAAAACCCAAGCAGCCCCCAGCTCTCCCTAAAACTCCTTGTGACTTTGATTGCTGTAGCTCTGGGCTCTCCTGAGCCAAGCTTGCTTCCTGGAAAGGTCAGTTGGGCCAACACAGGAGGGCAACCAGTCTTCGTTTGGATACGGCCTGAAAGACTTCCTGAAAGAGAGGTCAGACTTATCAAAGGTGTTTTAAAGTCCCGGCACTGATTTCCTTTCAGGCCTGGGCTCTTGGATGCAGGAGAATTTTCATGGCTGAGAGAACCCACTAGTGACAAATTTGCCGGAGCGTGGAGGCATGATTGGGAAATTACAGCACGCTCTTGGGCTTGCAAAGAACAGACAGAGAACGCGGCCCTGCCTTTTCACACCCGCAGCCGCCGGTCTGCACGCGCGCATCATGGAGATCAATCCTAACCCCAAAGGTCCCTTTGTCTCACTGGAAGCGCTTATTAAATGAATCTGTGTTTCCACTGGCAGCTCAGAGTCACCCAGAAAGGGAACACAATGCAATGTCAGTCAGTATTTGTTACTGTCACAGCCCTCCTCGCTGTCCGCCCTACGTTTATTGTCTTTTTGGGGCCCGCTTTATCCATTTTCTCTGGGCAAAGTCATTAATCTTCCTGCTGGCTCGGGCGCAGTGCATCTCTGACAGCCGAGGTCCTGGCTTCCGG
Source organism: Cryptotis parvus (assembly GCA_021461705.1). Taxonomy (NCBI): domain Eukaryota; kingdom Metazoa; phylum Chordata; class Mammalia; order Eulipotyphla; family Soricidae; genus Cryptotis; species Cryptotis parvus. The sequence goes on from JAJIBD010005771.1 coordinate 15,195, forward strand.
GGCGGCTGGGTAGGGGCACTCCGGGCCTCGCCAAGCAGAGAGAGAAGCTTTGATTAGAAAGAGTGAGGGAGTGGCAGAGCCCCCGAAAGGGCGGGGTCCAAGCGGCTGTGGTCCCAGAAGAGGATCTGTGGAAAAGGTCACCCTGTTTTTGAGTCATCTCCGATGCACCCTGACACCAAAATACACGCAGTCCTATGCAGAGTCACTTGATAAGGAGGCTAATGAAGTGGAAAGATGTCAGCAGAGCTGCGCAGGCCGGGCTCTGGGGGATGCGCCATGATTCAACCTCCCGTTTCCATAGAAACCAGAGAGTCTTGGCTGCTTTCTTCCTCGGCTTCGTTTTGGAAGGTCTCTCCTTGGTAACCTTGACCCTTTCACATTGGCAGCAGAAGATAAGGAATTCCATTTCCCCTTATCTGGTCATGGTTGGCTGGTAGACGCTGATGGGTCTGTGATGGGGAGGGGCGCTGGCCGGGGGCTCTGGAGCGCCTTCATTCACATGCATGAAGCGGAGGGTGGGAGGCGAGAGAAAAAGAACACAGTTAATTAAGGTTGATATTGCAGTGAAGGTTGTTTTCTGAATAATAAATTCTATGGGCTTCAAAAACAAGTGCAATAAAGGTATGTAAAAAGGGAGGGCCGTTGAAGGACAGGGGAGGGTCAGTTGGGTGGGGGGTGGTTGGGTGGGGATTGTGGGAGGAAGGAAAATGCATGTGAGCAGCCCTTATCTGCTGGGATTTGCACACTCAGAGCAGATACTGTGTTTGGTGATAGCGTGTGACATGCTGTCCCTACTCATGGCGTTCCCTGGAGCAGTGGGGTCACCCGCAGCTAGTGCTGATGGAGAGCGGATCTCAGTGGGAAGACCTGCTTCCGATAGCCAGAGAGGAGAGCGATTGTTCCCTAGCTCGGGCGCAGGGATATTGCTCTCAGGCAGATGCTGCCCTAGGCATGTTGTACATCACTTCTCTGTTCAAGAGCCCACTAGACTCTCACGTTCCTGCGTCTCATGAAATAAAAATGATCGATTAATAAAAATGTATCTGTCCCTGGTCAATTAGAGCTTGGGTGCTCCCTTGGGTAACCAGCCATTCTTGGGTCAGGAAGAGGGGTGGGTGGCCAAGCACACGTGGCACTAGCAAAGCCCCCATCTATTCCCTCACTAGCAAATGGACGGGAAAGTTTCTAGATGAAGTGGCACTGGGTCAGGCTCTTTTAAATATCTCTGCTGTTGGACATGTAGCTTAGTTTTCAACTTACAACCACAGGGGAGAAAAGTATATCTAAAGCTCAAAACACACAGCAGCAACACCATCTGCACTGTTATCTTCATAGCAGCACTATTCACAATAACCAGAATCTGAAAACAACCAGAGTGCCCAAGAACTGATGACTGGATAACGAAACTATGGTACATCTACACAATGGAATACTATGCAGCTTTTAGGAAAAATGAAGTTACCAAATTTGCCTATAAATGGATGGACATGGAGAGGCTCATGTTGAGTGAAATTAGCCAGAAGGAAAAGGACAGATATAGAATGACTGCATTTGTTTGCATGACATAGATAACTATGTATATACATATAAACATACATATTATGATAACAATATCCAAGGCCAGGCAAACCATGAATCAGGAGGTCTTGTCAAAGGTGGAATCTACCACAAGTGTGTGGGAGTCAGAGGTTAGGTAAGACAGAGAAGGGAACAGTGTGCTAATAATCATCAAAAATTGTAATACCAGCCTAAAACTGAGCATTGAATATAGGCAAAAATATATAAATGTATATATTGCAATCCACAATGTGTAAGAGAAGAAAGAGAGGGAGAGAGAGAGAAAGAGAGAGAGAAAGAAATAAAGAACCTGCCATAGAGGTAAGATAGGGGATGGGAAGGCAAGTGGGGACATTGGTGGTGGGAAATGGGCACTGATGGGGGATGGGTGCTGGAACACTATATGACCGAAACCTGAAAATGAACACCTTTGTAATTGTATATCTCACGATCATATACTAAAATATTAAAAAAATTAAAAAAATTAAAATTAGCAATAAAAAGCTCGAAACCTCAGCATGTCTTTGTTCCATACAGTAGGAACTGGGAGATATCAGATGTGGACTAGACCCAGTAGGTTTTGACCCCAGAACCATGGACTGGTGGCAGTTTCAGGAATTTCCTGCCAGTCCATGAAAAAGTTAGTGCCACTTAATGCATTGAAGTTCCTAAATAAAGCTTTCAATTCAGAATATTAGATTTTAAAATTAATACACAATGTTAACATGAAACTGGTTTAGTTCCTAGAATTTTGTATGTAAATTGGCATTTTAGTTTTTTTAAACAGCTTTAAGAAGATAGTTTTGAATCCCCCAGTGTTCTGTTTCCAGGCTTCATATTGGCTCTCATGTATGGTTTCCCTGGTCCATGCAGGTGGCACACTAGTTCTCAAAGTCCACTCTGTTCTCAAGGCCCCATAGCCCTCCAGCTCTTGATTGCTTTACATTTCCTTTGTTCTCAGATCTGATGTGGGTGGGTGAGAAGGTGAGAGAGAACTGCTGCTTTCCTACCCTCTGCTCAGGTGCAGGTGAAGGCAAAAGAGGGTATTGTGACCTGTGTCCCCCTTTGAAGTATTTCTGTTCCTACCCTAGGCTTTCCAACTCTCTGGCTGGCTAGATACCCCGCATGTTGGCGGCAAATTGTTTTTACTAGATTTTCTGGTACTTCCCCTTCAGGACACTATTCCACTATTACAAATAATGTTCCTTATTTCTGTCTTAGAGAGCTGCAAGATATTTATACTATTTTTACAGGTCCGAGGGTATAAAAAAAAGTGGAAAAGCTGCAGGGTTAGCCTCCTTAGGAGGGTGTTCTCTGTGGTGGGAAGTCAGTTGTAAGAGTCTCCTAATTTTGCCCATTCTTTACACGATCTAATTGGTGGGGGCGCTGGCAGCAAACTGATGGGGAACAGAGCTGGGAAGAGTCACACCCTCCTGCAGCAAGATGAATAATGTCTTAAGGGAACACTGAAAGCTGAAAGTCTTGTTTAGCTTTACACAGATTGTGGGCAAGGACTTCATCAATAATTATGAAGTATGATTCATCAAAAAGAAGACGGTCAAATAAATCATGTTATATCTATAATGAAATGCAATGCCGCTATATAAAAGCTTGAGGAAACTGGGATGATATGGAAAACTTTCTAGGATCCATTCTTAAGTGAAAAAGGCAAAAGCAGGACAGTGTATATAAGCTTATTGTGACTTCTATGTGCAAACAAGAAAACACAAGAACATCTCTTACATATGCTTATATTTACATGAAAAATTGATCATGATAAGGAAATGAATGAATAAATAAATTGCTTTAGAAGGATGGAGTGAGAATTGGACAAGTGAATTAAAGTACATATATTTATTTTCAGTTTAATTTGTGAACATGCATATTTTTGAGGTATTTGGAAGTTAAATAAATTATAAAGAATCAAAATGATAATATATGTGATTATAATATTGAAAAAAAGTAGGAGTAATCAGGAAATAATGTTTAAAAATTTGTTACCTATATTCCTGCTTTGGGAATTCTTTTTATTTTCTTTCTGGTACCCTTTCCCCTCCTCCCCACTTCTTGTTAAGCTAGAGAGGGCGTTGAGATAACTTAGGGGATAAAAAGTACATACAACACAAAATATATTTTGTTGTTTTTAGTTGTGGTTATGACATTTTATGCTAAATAATATATGCGAAGTGGCTAAACATGACAAACATCTTCTCATTGAGTAAAATTATAAAGTGATGCTGCTTAACAATTGTTAAAAGTGGCTAAAGTAGGAAAGCAGGTGATATAGAATGTTGTCCAGAATGTGGAGAAACTGGAACATTGGATCCATTACTGATGGGAAACTGAATCCATTGCTGATGGGAATACAGCCACCTTGAAAATCAATTTGGCATTATAAAAAGTTGAGTAAAACTTACTTTACGATTCAGGATTTCCGTCTATAGGAGCCTACTGGACATATGAGAAAGTTTATGCAAGAGTATTAATATGGCACCAAACTGAAAATAATCCAAATGCTCGTTATTTGTTAGCAAGAAATAGATAAACCACATGTGGTAAATATGAAGAATGGACTATTATTTATCAACAATAATAAATTATGTACAAATTATGTACAACTTATGCTGCATGCTAAAAGAGAGGAACATCCAAAACATCAAGCAAAAGAAGCCAGTTGCCAAGGACTCGGTATTAGATGATGGTATGTGTATGGAATGTCCAGTTTTAAAAGCAAATTTGTAATAGGCAGAGGCTAATCAGTGATTATCTGGAGCTGGGTGTGCAGATGGGGATTGATTGCAAATGGGCTTGAAGAAATTGCTTTTGGATAATGAAAATGTACTAAAACTGGATTGTGGTGGTGGTTTGCATAGCTACTAAGTTACCAAGTATTATTGAACCATCCACTTATGATGATGTGCAAATTACTCCTTAATAAAATTGAGTATATTTTAAAAAGTATCTCTGTCAAAGAAAAAAGGAAGGTAAGGGGAAATGAGACAGGGAAAAAACAGAACGTATTCTGAGTGTCTATCCCAGCTGGGATGAAGGTGTCAGTTTCTACTAGCCAAAACATGTATGTTAGATGATCATATATTTATCTGTATATACAGATCACCTATAGATCTTTGATCAAAGATGTATAAAAATCGAGATTTTACGGTTATTCCTGTTACTTACTACTGAGAATATATTAGTTTTTCTGAATTAATTTTTTATAAATATTTATTGTGTGTCTGTTACGTGCCAAGCAGCATGTTAGGTTCTGGTTATGCAGGAGTGAAGCAAATTATCAGCGCTCCAGCAATCCTGGAGCTTTTGCTGTATCGGCTCTTCTACTGCTAGTATGATCCTAGGCATTTTGAAACCGTAATTGAGAGAATACTACTTACTTGTTAAGTTTTGTAATTTGTTGTTTTACTTTATATTGTACACCAAGCACCTAAGCAGAGAGTAAAAAACTTATAAAAAAATATGACCTTATTTTTGTTTGTTGCAAACTTCACATGCTTTTATATAGAATATTTAAATAATTTATAGTTTATTGATCCAAAGAATTTCTTTACAAATGAATCTTTGTTTCCCTTCTCCCTGCACTCCTCCTGCCCTCCCCCACCCCCACCCCCCCAGAATCTTAGAAGAGATATTACTGGATCAAAGTCTTCGTCTATAATAAGGTTGTGATAGCTAAATTATTTTTCTTCAAAGCTGGAATAAGTTTGCATTCCACTAGCTGGTTATGTTGGGGAATAAGTCACAGCTGCAAAAGTGGGCCCTGTCCTCTTGGTTATGGAGCATGGACTCTGGTCTTAGACATTTAGTCTCTTGACACCGTAGAGGCTGAGCTAATTCCTGGCTGAATTCTGTGCAATTTCAGACTACAGGAAAATGGTTAGAAAAACAGTCCATTGGCCTCAATATGAAACTTACAGTGAGGGAAGATAACAGGTCCCAGGTAAAGAGGAAGGGGTGTTGCTGAAGAAACTCGAGCAAGAGAAAAAGATATGAAAGAGGAATAGGCCAACAGACCACAGGAAAATCATTAGTGGAGAAAGTAAAATGAGTCTATTGAAGAATACTGAGGAATCTAGGCTGGGAGAAGTAGGTTGTATGTTAGGAATGTTATTCCTTAGAGAATAGATTGGTAGGAATACAAACGTGATAAAACAAGGACTGAAAGTGAGATGATAAAGTAACAAAATGAGTTATAAAAGATGATAAATCTAAACAAATTAATTGAAGTAAGGTAATATAAAATAGCAAGGAACTGAGTAGACATAGCTAAAACCTAGGTTAATGGCTTAAAGGAAAAGCCAGAAATAGTTATACTGTTTGCATAGGAAGAAGAAAACAATTGTAAAATGATTATAAAGGAGAGGAAATTAGGCAAAGATGATTCAAAACAAGGTATTGGTTGTGTTCTGTAGAGAATCTAAAGAGGAACATTCAGAGAAGCGCAGACCTCTGCTAGAGGGAGTATTCCATGCGCCAACAGCGGAAAAAAAACAAATTGAAGAGGTCTGATATCAAGCATTTTTCTGCATTATATTATTGAATTTAAAGAATAGAGAAAAAAATTCCTCAGAACTAAGCAGCCCCTGCCAGAAGGGAAGTGTAGGCTGTCCTCCGATACACTGTAGTAACTTCCTATGTTCAAAGATAATGGAGCAATCTTTATGAGGTTCTGAGCTCACTAAGAGACACTAAGAAAATGAAGCATATCCAAGGAGTTGCCCATGTATGAAGGCACAGACAAGTGGCCTTAAATATGAAATCACAGAGGGAGTGAGCACCCACTCTATCTGCTTGCATAGAACCAGAGCACTTGGGTGATGAGATGAGGTTTGGAGACGCTGTAAAAATAGACGGAATGAATTCATTTGAATAAATAGTCTTGTTGTTATTTCTAGGCAAATTATGATTTCAGCATAGAGTGCTACAACTGTAAACTGAGCAATAATACAGTTGGTAGGACGCTTGCCTTGAGCGCTGGGGACCCTGGTTCCATCCCAGGCATCCCATATGGTCTCCCAGCATTTCCAGGGGTGCAGAGCTGGAGTAATCCCTGAGCATTGCCGGGTGTGTCCCAGAAAACTAAAACAAACAAAGCAGTGGCATAGAATTCTATAACTGTAAACTCTGGCAAAGTGAAGCCAATTTAAAAGGTAGGTACTGGGTAGTGAGGGAAGGGGAGAAGGAGAAAAGTATGGACTTAGTATCACCTCCAGGCTGCTTGCAGTAGTGAATTAGTTAATATTCTTTACACTTCTAGGTTTCGTGCACCTCAATATCTTCAATGTGGCATTATTAGAACCTAAACGATTATAATAAAAAGGGAAATTAGAAGAAAAGGAGTTTTAGCTAAAAACTAGAGTGTGATTTCTTTGTGGGTTTCATAATATTAAAAATAAATTCTTGAATCCTACAGTTTTTTTTACTGTAGGATTAATTTCTTTGAATTGAAGAAATATTTGTAGTACTATAAATCTCTAAAATTTTGTTCAGATTTTTATTAAAGAAAAGTTAAATTTACAAGTAGCATTCATTTAATTGAACAAGTGGCCTCGCGGTTCATCAATAAATGCTGGATTTGGATTTAGAGATGACTACAAGAGTATGCTACCCGCGGCAGAGCCTGACAAGCTACCCGTGTCATATTTGATATGCCAAATACCAGTAACAATTATAGACCTCATTCCTATGACCTGATGGAATGGTTTGAGACTCTTTATGCTCTTGGAGCAAGCAGGTGCCCTTGGGCTCTACTCGCATGAGACAGGACATATGGAGATGTTACTGGTGCCCGCTCTAGCAAATCGATGATAAACAGGAAGACAGTGGTGTACAGTGGTAGTTCATTTAATTAACTTACCTCTGTTTCTTTATCTCTATGTCTTACTCTATCTCCCCCCTCCTCTTTTCTAACATCTGTATAAATACCGGAGAGTGGCTGGCTACAAGGTGATCACAAAAATGGTAATACTATTTCTGATTGGTAAGATTTCCAGATTTGTTGATTTCTTTTTTGTACTTTTGAATGTCTTACATTTAAAAATAATGTCATTGTATTATAACATTTAGTATTGTTCCAAAAATGCTTTTTTGCAGAAAATTCAAAACTTATAAGTGGAAAAATCCCTTTTGGCCCTTGTCTATTTTTTTTTTTTAAATTTTTCCCTTTTTATTTTTTTTTCTGTGAGAGACTACCAGACATGGGGCAGAGCTGCTACTGACTCTCCCTGTGTCCAGCCGCTCATGAGGCGCCAGGGAGGGGTGGCAGGTTCTAGCCCTCGCCTGCCACCCCAGCAGAGCCTCACAACAAGCCAGACGACCCCCCCACTCCATCAGGGGCCTCCATTTTCCACATCCGGACTTCCCCTTTGTCAGAACTTCACCCAGCAGACCAGCCTATCACAGCCCGGCTCACGCGGCCGCTTGCAGCTGCGCGGTTCATTAATAAATGCTGGATTTGGATTTAGAGATGACTACAAGAGTATGCTACCCGCACGGCAGAGCCTGACAAGCTACCCGTGTTGTATATGATATGCCAAATACCAGTAACAATTATAGACTTCATTCCCATGACCTGATGGAATGTTTTGAGGCTCTTTATGTTCCTGGAGCAAGCAGGTGCCCTTGGGCTCTACTTGCATGAGACAGGTCATAAGGAGATGTTACTGGTGCCCGCTCGAGCAAATCGATGATGAATGGGAAGACAGTGATACAGTGATTACCTGTCATATTGGGGGACCTTATACAATCAGCTGAAGGTCCAAAGAACAAAGATTAAGGTTTTCTAAGGAAGAAGAAATTTTTTTTTGCTTTTAGGGTCACACCTGGCGATGCTCAGGGATTACTCCTGGCTTTTCGCTCAGGAATTACTCCTGATGTTGCTTGGGGGACCATGTGGGATGCCGGGGATCAAACCCAGGTCGGCTGCGTGCAAGGCAAATGCCCTCCCTGGAAGGCACCCCAGGAAGAAGAAATTCTTAAGACTGAAATATAGACAAACTACCTGAGTTCTCAGGCTGCTGCTCTGTAGATTCAAGACTGTAACACTAATTCCTACTTTGATTTCCAGTCAGTCTTATGCTAGGGGTTTCCGACTTTCTAGTATTGTGTATGTGCATGTACATATGTATGCCTGTCTATAAAGCATGAATAACATCTCTTGAGAGGCATTGATCTATTTAACTTCCTTTGAGAGAGATTTATTCATGCATACATACAAAATACAAATTTTATAACTTCTGTATCTCTATCACCTCTAGCTTTGACTCTTTCCCTCTATCTGTCCTGCTGCTTATTACTCTGAGTAACCCTGACTAAAACCCCTGTGACCATCTTAGGCTAATAGATATTATCGAAAGTCACAGCAGCATAGGGTAGATAGTTGTTGTGGGGATGAAGAAAAACAGAGAAAGACAGAGAAAGAGAGAGAGAGAGACAGAGACAGAGACAGAGACAGAGACAGGGACAGAGAGACAGAGACAGGGACAGAGACAGAGACAGACAGAGATAGAGACAGATAGGGAAAGAGAAGTTCTGCAAGATCCTCTCATTGTTTCTGCCATCTAGATTGAGGGCCTAGACATGTGAGTGAAGCCCTCTTGGATTTTCCATCTTAGCTGTGACCTCTGTGATCTCAGGAGAGATCAGCAGAACTACTCAGACTGTAGAATAATAAAGCAATAAATGGCTATTGTTCCAAGTCAATGATTTTTGGGACCATCTGCTGCTTAGTAATACATAACTTTAGCTATACACCATTATCATTTTGGCCTTGTAGTTCTAGTTTTGTTGTATAATTTAAACATTTTAATAAAACAGGAATCATACTTTATAATTTTACAATTTTTTCAGTGACATTATGAGAAGTCTCCCGTGTTATTAAAAGTTTCTCTTAAGCCAAATTTTTAGTGTCTATGCGGTTTTATTTTTACCATCTCTTGTTATTGCACATTTATATTGGTTTTAATATTTATATATTTTATAAATAACATCATGCTGGCCGGACTAGGAGTGGAGTTTTGGGCCCTGCCCTTTCCTCCGCCTCCATGCCAGTTGCCCCCGGAAGAGAGAGACCCACCCACGCCAGACTCAGCTAATTTGCAACCCCAGAAGAGATCAAGACCCATACACTTCAGACCCACAGCTGCACTGCTCGGCCGGCCCCATGTGGAAGCAACCCATGGAGCTGACCTCCCGGTAAGGGGCTCGGCCATCCCTGGCCGAGTCCAACATTTCTCCAAGGGTTTGCTCTCATGAGAGGGGGAGAGACCATGCTGGCCGGACTCGGAGTGGAGTTTTGGGCCCTGCCCTTTCCTCCACCTCCATGCCAGTTGCCCCGGGAAGAGAGAGACCCACCCACGCCAGACCCACATGTCCCTTGGTGCACGACTGCAAAGCGGCCGCACAATATTTTTATAGGATACTGAATTTTGCATAAGATTCTTCCCAATTTCTTTCACATTTATGCATAGTAAACAGTTATAGACATGTTTTAACTGATACCAGTAAGCCTGGCATGAAGCCAGAGCAAACCACACATCATGTAGTTAGTCATTCTCAACATCCAGACTCAATAGTTCCTCAGAGCTCCATCCAAGAGAAAACCTCATCTTCCCCCTTTAAGTTTCATCAGTAAATGCTCAAGATGAGAGCCTTCTACTGAGACTATACCACCTACATGGTAAAGCCTGGCAAGCTACCATGTTTTATTTACTTTTATGCCAAAGACTAGTAACTATTATGGACCTCAGTTCCATAACCTGAAGAATGGTTTCGGGCTCTTCCTGTCCCTGTAGCAAGTAGATGTCCTTGGGTTGCACTTGCTTGTGACAGGACTAATGGAGATGTTACTAGTACCCACTCGAGCAAATCTATGAACAATGGGAAGACAGTGATACAGTGATAAATAACACAATGAAAAAATATTCTTGTGTTTATTATCAGAACCACCTGACTAAAAGGGTGATTATAACTGTAATACCCAACTAAGAAACTAATGTATTCAGTACTTAGTGAGACTATGTAAAATAACAAATGTTTATTATTTTTAATTCTTTAAACTTTATTTAAACACCGTGGTTCACAAAGTACAAAGTTTTTCACAGTACAGTTGTTACAAAGATTTATCATTTGGCATCAGTCCCACCACCAGTGTGCTTCCACCACCACCAAGACCTTCATTTTCCACACACCTCCCATCCCCATGCCTGCTCCCTTTGCCAGCACTAATTATACTGACCATTAAAGTCCATATATGAGAATGGTATTGATGAAGTCATGACTTTTTTTTTGTGGGCTGTTGTTGCAGGACTCCTAAGGGCCGCTGCATCTGCTCTGGATTGCCTCCCGCAGATCACTCCGTAGATAAGGGGGTAGTCTAAATGTGGCAGTTTATCCGACCATGTATGCTGTACTAGCTGGTATAAATATTCTCCCATGCTATCACAATCATCGTGGGACTAGCTAGATCTTACCAGCATATTAGCCTGGCCACGTAAGGACACCCTAAGTAATTAGACCAGAGAGAAATGCTGTTTGCTTCCAAACAAACAAGCATGGCTCCCTGATAAAATATAAAACTACAATGAAGTAGAGGAGACTTGTGAAGGCTTGGAGAAATATTTAACTGGCATTGGTGTTGATCTTTGGTACAGTGACATGCCATCTCAGAAACCCCCTTCTCTACATTTCAAAGGCCTTCCCTTCCCGGCTCAAAACATTAGCACAGTAAAGGCCCTAGGTGAGATGCAGGGGAGGGGTTACCTGAGGGCATTGGACCCTCCCTGCTTTCCATAACAATGGGAGGAAGGTCTGAGTTGCGGGGGGTATAAACTTGCCGGTTCCGCTCCTCCCGGGCTTCTTCTTCCCGGTGGAATCTCGCCTTGTAAGCGTTTTTCCCCTTGGAAGTTATACACGTGGTGGTCGCCATCTTGGCCTACACGTGGCTGGGGTTCTAGCCTGGAATCCTAAGCATCGGGTTTTTCCTTTTGCTGATTTGTATGCCTGAACCTGTGATAAGTAAAGTCTTTTTAAAATCGCATCGGATTCCTGAGTGTTCATCCATTCCTCGCCGGCTCCGGAGGTAGAAGGGAACTCGCTTCCCGGCACTGTCGGGGACCCCGGGGAGCGCCCGACATTTGGCGCCCCCGGTGGGCCGGAACCACCAACCTTTGGTTGATGGCTCCCTCATCAGGAAGGGGTGGAATTACAGGTCCTTCGTTGACCACTACTGTGCATACAAATTATAAATCTGCCCAACAAGTGGAACTCGCCACCCTGATACATTTACTATCCCATGTATCTGGCCCATGTAATGTGGTGAGTGATTCTGCATATGTAGTTGGTTTATTTCCTGGAATTGTCACTGCTTCTTTAAATGCCCATAATCCTATAATTCAGGAGCTACTCCATAAACTACAAGATCTCCTCCGTAATAGAACATTCCCTATATACATCTCCCACATCCGTTCTCACAGCCGACTCCCGGGCCAATGGTTCGAGGAAACGAAGCAGCAGATCTCTTGGCAGCACCAGTATTTAAATCAGCTGAGGAAGAGCACCAGACTCTACATACAAATGCCCGCCGCCTTCATGTACACCATGGCATCCCATGGAGACAAGCTAGACAAATTGTCCGCAACTGTCCTATCTGTGCTCCTTTACATTGTACATCTCATGTAGCAGGAGCAAATCCTCGAGGTTTACAGACAAACCAATTGTGGCAGATGAATATAACTCATACTAACTTATTTCCCAACAAACCTTTCCTTCATGTGGTCATCGATACATATTCCCGGTTCATATGGGCTGTTCCTATGACGTCTAAAAAGAGCTAAATCTGTTTGTTCATTTTTACTCCAGTGCTTCTCCGTCATGGGTATTCCCCATACCATAAAAACAGATAATGGTCCTGCTTACACCAGCAAAACCTTCAAATCCTTTTGCGAGAAATGGCAGATCAAACATATTACAGGAATTCCATATAATCCACAAGGACAAGGAATAGTTGAACGTGCCCACAGAACACTTAAAACTCAGCTGTTAAAGCAACGAAAAACAAGCATGCCTCCAATGGATTCTTTATCTTTAACATTATTCACCTTAAACTTCTTAAATATACCTCAAGGAGATCCCTATACCGCGGCTAAACGTCACTTTCAAGAAGATATGCAAACTCAAAAAAACAGTCAATTCACCTATCTGGGTAAAAATTGATGATAAATGGATTGCAGGTCACCTCCTCATTCGGGGAAGAGGCTATGCTTTCATTTCTACAGACGATAACCCTGCCAAAAAACTCTGGGTCCCTCTGCGACTTGTTAAGACTAGAATTCTCCAAGAATCAGAAAACAACTAATTCTTTCAATATAAAGTCTTAAATTATAAATTGCAAGTTGCTGTTTAAACTTCCTGGATTGGTTCCTTTTAATAATGATCTTGTTTTGCAGTCAGTGATCATGGTTCATGTCTAATATCTTGCCTTACAGCCTAAATATTTTCTTTCTTACAAAAAAAAAAAGGGTGGAAAAATGGGTGGACTCTGATCACAGTGCTCATTACAAAAATGTTTGCTAAATCAATGAAAAAATTGTTTTTCTAATGATTCTGTTCACAGGATGAGATATTCGAATCCAGTAAACCTGCGCTACAGTGCTCAATACTCCGAGACTCCTAAAACAGTGCTCGCTAAAAAATTTAATAATTTGCAAAAACTAATTTTTCCCAATGCTCTATTCACAAGAAAAAGACACTTTCTCACCATCATTTGCCGGCTTTATATTTATGAAGCGCTTGACTCGTTACCATTTATCACCCTAAATGGGTCACATATACAGCTGTAAGATATTGATCGATCAAATGTATGTGCGTGTGTGTGCATGTGGTGGCCACCATTATGTTTGTGATTAATGTTGTGTCTATGTTATGTCTCAACTACTACCTTCTCAATTTCTGACCACTACAAACCTCTATTACATTCATCAACTCCACTGCTGATCCACTAGATTTATCAATTTTAAAATCATCAATTCTCATACTTATTTCCCTGCTCCAGCCATGTTGGAGCTTCTTTATATTCTTCTCTCCATCCCAGACTTGGATCCCTACAAAGCCTTAAAATCTCTACTTGTAATTAACCTCGAAAAGTGTTTTTGTCTCGCCTAAGCTACAGTTACGGTGCCAATGTTCCCTTGCTGAAGAAGCCCTGCAAGACGCCCACACCGATATTCCAGACACCTGCTCCAGCGCTCAAGACTCCTGTTCCAGAGTTCAAGATATCACACCGATGTTCCTGACACCTGTTCCAGCACTCAAGATTCCTGTTCCAGAATTCGAGATACTTGTTCCAGTGTTCCTGAAACCCAATCCAGTGTTCCTGACAATTCAACGAGTTCCTGATCGCTGTTCTCCAAAGACTCATACTCATATGATCACCGCTATTGTTGTTCCAGAAGTAGCCCCACAGACTTTGTTCCAGACACCCGACTTTACATAAAATATAGCAAATTGACTCTCACAAATTATGGACAGTGCAAACTATAGTCCATTATAATCAGACAGCTAAAAACACTTTGTCTTGAACTTTGCTTTGGGTCCAAAAAACAAGTTAGGATCCTAAGGTAACATGTATTATCATTTTGCAATTGGAATTGTTTTTTCTTATCTTAATTTTCTTTTACATTACTAAATATTTCTTACCTTTTCAATTTTTATTAGTAAACTAATCAGGGGGAGTTGTTGCAGGACTCCTAAGGGCCGCTGCATCTGCTCTGGATTGCCTCCCCGCAGATCACTCCGTAGATAAGGGGGGTAGTCTAAATGTGGCAGTTTATCCGACCATGTATGCTGTACTAGCTGGTATAAATATTCTCCCATGCTATCACAATCATCGTGGGACTAGCTAGATCTTACCAGCATATTAGCCTGGCCACGTAAGGACACCCTAAGTAATTAGACCAGAGAGAAATGCTGTTTGCTTCCAAACAAACAAGCATGGCTCCCCTGATAAAATATAAAACTACAATGAAGTAGAGGAGACTTGTGAAGGCTTGGAGAAATATTTAACTGGCATTGGTGTTGGTCCTTGGTACAGTAACATGCCATCTCAGAAACCCCCTTCTCTACATTTCAAAGGCCTTCCCTTCCCGGCTCGGCTCAAAACATTAGCACAGTAAAGGCCCTAGGTGAGATGCAGGGAGGGGTTACCTGAGGGCATTGGACCCTCCCCTGCTTTCCATAACAATGGGAGGAAGGACTGAGTTGGGGGTATAAACTTGCCGGTTCCCCGCTCTCCCGGGCTTCTGGAATCTCGCCTTGTAAGCGTTTTCCCCCTTGGAAGTTATACACGTGGTGGTTCGCCATCTTGGCCTACACGTGGCTGGGGTTCTAGCCTGGAATCCTAAGCATCGGGTTTTTCCTTTTGCTGATTTGTATGCCTGAACCTGTGATAAGTAAAGTCTTTTTAAAATCGCATCGGATTCCTGAGTGTTCATCCATTCCTCGCTGGCCCGGAGGTAGAAGGGAACTCGCTTCCCGGCACTGTCGGGGACGGAGCGCCCGACAGGCTGTTATGTGTGAATCTGGTTGATTTCTGTTCTTGCATTCACTTTTAGAAACTCATAGTAGGTTACTACTAGTCAACCCCAAACCCCCACCACTGCACCTACTAATAGCACTTGTTCCAAATATTTCTCAACATCTGTTTGAGCCTGTCTTAAGCATACACTGAACAATCTATTCTATATTGCTTGTTGGAGCTAATTCGCTAAATACAGTCGATGAATATATTCTTAGATGAAAGTCAATGGAGATTATTAAATCTCACAATGAGCCACTGGGCCATTTGAACCCACTGTATAAGAAATTATGACTGTGTTTCCACAGACCAGACATTGTGACCACACACTTGTGATTGTATGCCACATACTTAATTCTATAAAATGTGATGTGATACCTGGTACATCAGTATACCAGGCTTTCACAGTCGCTTGCCACTGGGAGAGCTGGTAGCCTCTCTGCATATCTGGATCATGGTGGACAGCACTGGAAGCCCGTTTTAGGGAAGGCCTAGCTGGCCTTCTGGAGGGGACAGAGGTGGGGGAAGGGCCCCAGCTCCAGCTCTGGAGAGCCTGGTGAGCTTAGCTGCAGTGACCCGCATATCTGGGCTTGAAATTGGCTTCTCTCCCGGGTGGGGTTCTGACAAGCTTCTGAGTCTGGACCTTGAAAATGCTTGCGATTGTGGTGTGTGAAGTTTTCCTGGCTTCTGAGGCTCTACTTGGGAGGCGGGCCGGTGTTTAATATTTTTAAGAAATGGAATAATTTGCTCCGCAGCAATAATGGTTGATCTCAGTTCTTTTGGATTTTAACCTTTAAAGTAGAAAAACCACCCAGGTTTATTTCCTCATAACCTAACATTTAGCTTTAATGGTACCAGTATTTATGGAGGGAGAATTTGAACTATTTACACCACAGACGCAATCAATGGCCTGTTCTTTAGACTGTCTTCACCATCTCTCATATCCTGATAGCTCGTTAACTTACATCACAGCTCCAGCAGCTCCAGTGATTATAGACAGTAGCTGTTCGTCTCCTTCCATCTCCTCTGAGATATTCCTTTCACTGTATCACTGTATCACTGTCTTCCCGTTCATCATCGATTTGCTTGAGCAGGCACCAGTAACATCTCCATATGACCTGTCTCATGCACGTAGAGTCCAAGGGCACCTGCTTGCTCCAGGAACATAAAGAGCCTCAAACCATTCCATCAGGTCATGGGAATGAGGTCTATAATTGTTACTGGTATCTGGCATATCAAATACGACACAGGTAGCTTGCCAGGCTCTGCCGTGCGGGTAGCATACTCTTGTTGTCATCTCAAAATCCAGCATTTATTGATGAACCGTGCAGCCGCAAGTGGCCTCGCAAGCCGGGCCGTGATAGGCTGGTCTGCTGGATGGAGTTCTGACAAGGGGGAAGTCTGGAATATGGAAAATGGAGGTCCTCATGGAGTGGGGGGGTCGTCTGGCTTGTTGTGAGGCTCTGCTGGGGTGGTGGGCCAGGGCTAGAACCTGCCATCCCTCCCAGGCACCTCATGAGCAGCTGGGCACAGTGAGAGCCAGTAGCAGCTCTGTCCCATGTCTGTCTCTGGATCAGCATACCTGGGCCAGATTAAAAAGACTGCAGCAGGGTGGATCTCGATGAGCCGGGCTGTGATAGGCTGGTCTGCTGGATGGAGTTCTGACGAGGGGGAAGTCCGGATGTGGAAAATGGAGGTCCTCATGGAGTGGGGGGGGGTCGTCTGGCTTGTTGTGAGGCTCTGCTGGGGTGGCGGGCCAGGGCTAGAACCTGCCATCCCCTCCCGGGAACCTCATGAGCGGCTGGGCACAGTGAGAGCCAGTAGCAGCTCTTCTCCACTCCCCAGTTAAAAATATTCCTTTAACTGTTCAAAATGATCTTGAACTTATACAAGCTCTGTTTCTCATTTATCTTGACTGAATGGTGAGGCTAGGCTGGTGGGTTGTGGGGAGGAGACACTGTATTAGTGTTAATTACATCAAAGTTGAGAGCCTCTTCCCCACCTCCCCATCTCCAAACTAGCAGCTGATAATAACTGAAATTTGTTACCTTGTTCTGCTTCTGAGACTCAGGAGTCTTGGAGTGAATTTTCTGAAACCATCTAGTTCAGTGTCTCATGAGATTACAGTCAAGACATTATCTGGGATTTTAGTATAGTGAAGACTTGCCAAGGGATGATCACTCACATAGTAGTTTGCAGGAGACTATTTTATTATTATTTAAAAGTTTTTATTGTCATTGAGGCAACAGGTATACCATATTATTAATGTTTATCTTGGGGGTGTACAAAGTTATTATTGCAAAGTGTCAAAACCTTCTACAGAGTGTCAAAGACTGTCTTCCAAAGTGTCAGGGTCTTTATGTGACACAGTTTACTCCTTACTCATCACTCACTCTACCCCCACTTGGAAACCTTAGCTTTGTTTGAGTCCCAGGGTTTGTTTTCACTGTCATTTCTTTTCCTTTTTTTAGTTATACGTCACATGTGAGCAACAACCATCCAGCATTTGTCTATCTTCTCCTGACTTATTTTACTTAACTTGGCATACTTTAGTCTATCTAGAGGCAATATTTTATCTTTTCTTATAGTTGAAGTAGGAGTTCACTGTATCTATACATCACAATTTCTCTATCCTCTCATCTTTCATTAGACACTTGGATTGTTTCCAGATCTTGGCTATTACAGATAGTGTTAGAGTGAACATAGATGTCCACTTATCTTTTGAAGTTAATGTTTTTGTGTTCTTGGGATAGATGCCAAAAACTAGAATTGCTAGATTATATTGTAGTTCTTTTCTTACTTTCTGAGAAGTTTCCGCACTGTTTTCCATAGCGGCTGAGCTGGATCACAGTATCACTGATAGCAAAAGAGGTAGTGTTCCTTTTTACCACATCCAGTGCTGATTGTTCCTGGTATAGTAAGTAGTAAGGTGATATACTTTGTCATTTTGATTTATGTTTTCCTGATAAATGATGATGAGTACTTTTTATTTATCAATTTGTCATCTGTGTGTCTTCTGAGTAAGGACCTGTTCAATTTCTCTCCCCATTTTTTAGACAGGGCTGTTTGGGGTTTTTTTTTGTTGCGATTTTGAGATCTTTCTATATCTTATCCAAGACATTAGTCCTTTTTCAGATGCATGGTGTACAAGTATTTTCTACCATTCATTTGTGTTTCTTTTTATTTTAGCAGTTTCTTTCATAAGCAGAAATGTTTTAGTTTGATAAAGTCCCATTGATCTATTTTTCTTTGTCAGGGAGTCAAATAAACGAAGAACCTTATATCATGGGAATTCTGTTTTCTTCA
Organism: Cryptotis parvus; assembly: GCA_021461705.1. Classification (NCBI taxonomy): domain Eukaryota; kingdom Metazoa; phylum Chordata; class Mammalia; order Eulipotyphla; family Soricidae; genus Cryptotis; species Cryptotis parvus. The sequence continues at coordinate 33,643 of JAJIBD010005771.1, forward strand.
ATGTATTTAATAAATTTGGGTCTAATTATAATTTTTTGATACATTTTAAATTCACTTTCATGTATGATGTGAGCTAGGGGTCTAGATTCATTTTTTTTCTGCATGCATTTGTCTCATCATTTTTCCCACCACCATTTATGGAAGAGATGTTTTTAGCTACGTGTTGGAAGAAGCCACCAATCATCACCACATAAACCTCACCTGAGAGCTACTAAACGGTTCTTTTAATGTGGTCACTAATTTTCCCTCGAAGAAGTGATCCAAGAGAGAAAGCAAAGCAGGAGACACAGCAATGCTGATGACCATGTATAGCATCTGCCATCGCTTTCCCCACAATGTTTTGGTTCCACAGATCAACCTTGGAACAAAGTAGAAAAGACTAAGCAAAGTTATGGATGTTAAGGTGGAATAGAGACAACGGAACTATCTTGGAAATGGTGACCACAGATAAGTTTCTTGCATCAATGTTTTTATTTTATTTAAAACTAAAGTAACGTTATTTTATAACAATGCAGGGCATGTATGAGGCTTTTAGGATAGAGTGTGCCGGAATACACAGTTTGCAATCAGGTGACTTAGTTGAGATAGTAAAAACAAGGATAAAAGATTAAGGTAATTACAGATGATCACCCTAAGGTTTTATAATCTTGGCCTTCTCGACTGCAGCACTAGATTTCACCCTGCTTACTCCACCTGTTGTTACCTTATCTGTCTTGCGGTTTGTAATTCAAAACTTTGACTTAGGGCTGGAGAGATAGATAGTACAGTCTGGAGTGCTTGCTTGCACACAAAAGGATCTGGGTTCAATCCCTGGCACCCTGTTTCAGTCCCTTCAGCCCCACCAGGCGTGATCACTGAGTGTAGAGCCAGGAAAAGACCCGGGGCACCAACAGGTTCAGACCCTCAAACGAAATAATCCTCTCTCGTGCAGGCCAATTCCAGTATGAATTGCAGGCATCTGCAACTCAGAGGCACGGGACTGCTCTACCTCTGTGAAACTGCCAGAGTTGCGGAGAATGAGGACCTCTTGGGAACAGGATAGTGGCAGATAAATTCAGCAGGAACACCATTTCTCAGGTAAGAGAACTCAGAGGCCATGAGTGTTTCCTGTGAGTAACTGTACAGTTTAAACCAGGTCTCGCATCCGTGAAAAGCCCTCCCATAGTTACTTGTTTCTCTCCCCGATGGTTGGTGTCTCTGCTTTGCTGTGCTCCATCTGACTTTTGCTGTGTGTTGTAAGTTCTGTATCTCTTCCAGTTAACTCTGAGCTGATGAAAGACACAGATGAGGTCTTTCATCTTAGTATCCCTGTGGTGCCCAGAAAAAGACCTGGCCCCCAAATCTGGCACATGGTGGGTGCAGAATAAATGTTGAATGAAGCAATGAATAAATGAAGGAAAGAGTGCCAAAAGGAATTCTCTTTATCTTTTGGAATAGCACTGGTACTACTCTATGGGTTCTTAAGTCTGAAAGCTTTCACATAAATTTGTACCTTTTACTCTGGTGAGTTTATTTTATGGGAATGATTTTGTGGGAAGGGGAGTTTCCAGGTGTGGGGAAAAATGCTAAAATGTTTATGGCAAACCAGCTGGCACCACAGGCCCGGCTGACTCACCGCTGAAACAGCTCCTGGATTCCCAGAGCAAGCTGGGGAAGGGGTGAGTAGTTGCCTCACAACAGCTTTCTGCCTAGAAACCCCTCATGTGGGGTGAAGCAGGACTGCAGAGGAGGGGTGACAGGTGATTTCCACAGACAGAAAGCCTTCCCATGGACCCCTTAGTCTCATTCTAGGTAGTCATGATTTACTCATTATTTCAGCCACTTAGCACTCCAGGAAGAATGCATTGTCTCTGAGTAGAGAGCAGAAGCAGTGATTTGGCGGTTATTATGGATATTAATTGGTGTTTGCTGTCTGTGCTGCCTGGGCTTATTCAGGAGCTTTGTTACCAATGCTATAATTTTAAATATTTTAATTAATGATACTTTGCTGTGCTCCTGCCTTGAGGCTCCTTAAGCAAAATGAGCAATTAAAAAATACACACAAAAAGCAAATGAGTGAAAATAAAAGAAAGGGCATTTAAAAAAAATCATTTGCTTCTATGATGTTTCAGGCTTGAAAAATGTATTCAGCTGCCTGCTGCAGGCAAGAGAAAATCCTGCTGCTACTGCCTGTTATCTTGTGTTCTCACAGTCATCCGTCTCCTGCAGCTCCTGAGTGACATGGAATATACATACAGTATCATAAAAGAAATGATGGCGGAAAGGGTGAAACAAAGACCTAAAAGCCCAACAATCAGAGTTCCCTGCTTTTAAAAGCATGTCATCATTGTTTATCACCATCCATCATTTATCAGTTATAATACTTTCTTAATACTGTAGATCTCATTTGGAAGGTAATAAAGAACTGGACTCTATTTCTCTTTCAAAGTAGGAACTGAGAATAGTTCTGGCTGAAAAAATGCAAGTTGGAGAATGTTCTATGAGGTTGAGGGGGTGACGGCCCAAGAGGGGCCAGAAGAGAGTCATATTCTGAAGTATTAGTAATTTATTTTCATGATGTAGGAGCTCTGAGGACTAAGAATTAAGATCTTCCCCCCCCGTATCTTGCCCATAGAGTTCTCCAGACCGGGTCAGCATTCCCAACTCAAGGATGGCGTCAGGAATGAAGCGCAGCTTTGACCTCTAGAATGTTGTTGAAGGATTGAAGTGGTAGCCGATATTTTGAAGTGAAAATGTCAAACATGAAAATTTAATTTTCAATCTCTTTGGTAGGTTCAGACGACCTGCCAGGTATGGCCATACAGTAATACTGTCATGTTCTGGCACTGCTTCCCATTCCTGAGAGGGATAGTTTGTTTGTTCTCAGCAACGTGCTCAGTGACTTCACGATCAGACATGGTGGGAGTATTTATATTATGAAAACTAGCAGAAGCTACAAGTTAGGGTCAATGCTACTGGGAGAGCACATTACTAAGCAGCGACTATCTCACCAGAGCGGCTGCCCCTTTAGATGGGTACAGTTCCTCCTACCTTCAGCTCTCACCAAATCCCTAGGTGGGACTGGGTTGCCTCTTGTCACCTGAGTTTAGAACCTGAGTGTAGGGTCTTACTATACCACAGCTTTGTAGCCTAGACTAGAAAAGTTTTCATCATTGGCTCTTATTTAGAAGGATAGACTCATTGGAAAAAAAAAGCTTTGTAGAGGAGAGAGAGAGAGGGTTGCCTTGGTTTTGGGAGAGGGTGAATCAATCTCGAAGGAGGGGGAGGTCATGGAAGACTTCTGTGGTCAGAGAGGGAAAGTGCCCATGGGAAGTGTGAGAGAGGAATCCGTGTGCAGTAGATACCCAGTCTCTACTCCCAGTGTCTCAAGGGAGTGCACACTGGGCATTGCAACCTAAGAGTCTCACAAAAGTGGGTCAAGGATGCAGGAAAACCACAAGCTCCAGAACACACCGTGGGTGCTTTGGGAGTCTCTGGGAGATCCCTTGGTGGAGCCACTTCCCAGGGAATGCCATCTGTGTAGCTGCACATGGTTTATAGCTCTGCTGTCCCTGTTGGAAAGTTCTTAATAATATATGAACAAAGGGCCCTGCAGGCCTGTTGGTAGAGCCCTGGATCTATAAATGTGGGGTCTGAACAGACAACCAAAGAGTGCCCTGTTGCTTTGGGTTGTAAAACCATTTGCGAAGTTTACTGCACAACTCAAGAAACTGTGGGGAAAGGAGGTCTTTGTGTATCCCACCAGCACTGTGGGTAAGACTAACTCAGGTGTACATGGCCCTCTGGAGACACTAAGGAATGTGCTGCTTTTGGATAGGGCATAGCCATCTGATGGTATGAGATTTATTTAAAATCATTTTAAAATTTAGGAACCATGATTTATAATACTACTAAAAATAGAGTTTTAGGCAAGAAATGTTTCAACTCAAAACCTATCACCAATGTCTGTGTCCCACCACCATTGTTACACCCCTCATCACACCTCCTTAGCAGGGTCATTTATGTAAAACTTGTTGCCCACTAGTGAATCTATATGGGTCTGGGCTTTTGTTTTGTACACTGGTGGAGGATGAGTGTTGGGACATTGTATACCTGAAACCTGATATGAACAGTTCTGTAACTGTGTATCTTATGATGATTCAATGACAAAAAGAAAAAAACCAAATATAAAATTAAAAATGTGAAATTAGGTACAAGAACTAAACACAAAAGCCCAGGTCCAGATGAATTCACTAGTAAATTCTTCCAAACCTTTAACTGCCAGTCCTTTTCAAGCTCTTCCAGGAAATAAAAGAAACAGAAACACTCCCAAACAGCTTCTACAAGGCACATACCTGATACCCAAAGCAGGCAGAGACAACACAAAAAAAATAAAACTACAGACCAATCTCCCTGATGAACACAAATGCTAAGATCTTCAACAAGATACTAGCAAACAGAATCCAAAGACTCATCAAAAAGATTATATATCATGACCAAGTAGGAATTCATCCTAGGAATGCAAGGTTGGTTCTACATTTGCAAGCCAATCAATATAATACATCATATCAATAAAAAAAACCAAAATCATATGATCCTATCAATAGATGCAGAGAAAGCATTTGACAAGATCCAACACCCATTCATGATAAAACCCCTTAATAAAATGGGAATTGAAGGAAACTTCCTCAACATAGTCAAAGCTATCTACCAAAAGCCCATAGCAAGTATATTTCTCAATGGAGAAAAACTGAAAGCCTTCCCCCTAAGATTGGGAACAAGACGAGGTTGCCCATTCTCACTTCTATTCAATATAGTACTGGAAATACTTGCCATAGCAATCAGAGAAGAAAAGGACATTAAGGGCATCCAGATAGGCAAGGAAAAAAAGTAAAGCTATCACTATTTGCAGATGACATGATATTATACCTAGAGAACCCTAAACTCTCTACCAAAAAAGCTCCCAGAAACAATAGATTCCTATAGGAGAGTTGCAGGGTACAAAATCAATGACCAAAAGTCAGTGGCTTTCCTATATACAAATAATGAAAGAGAAGAAAGGGATATTAAGAAAATGATCCCATTTACAGTTGTGCCACAGAAAATGAAATACCTAGGAATCAGTTTGATGAAGAATGTAAAGGATCTCTACAAAGAGAACTACAAAACTTTATTTCAAGAAATAAAAGAGGATACAAGGAAATGGAAACACATTTCCTGCTCATGGATCAGGAGAATCATCGTTGTCAAAATGGTACTACTCCCTAGAGCTTTATGTAGATTCAATGCGGTCCCTATAAGGATACCCATGACATTCTTCAAAGAAATTGACCAAACAGTCCTGAAATTTGTATGGAATAATAAACCCCCACGGGTAACTACAGAAATCCTTGGGAAAAAGAAGATGAGAGACATCACCTTTCCCAGCTTCAAACTCTATTACAAAGCAGTAGTAATTAAAACAGCATGGTATTGGAATAAAAACAGACCTGTGAACCTATGGAATAATGTTGAGTATCCTGACACCCAGCCTGGCTCCAATGAGTTAGCAGGTCTTTATGAGTTATGTGGTGGGCTAACATTTGGAAATACTAGAGACTGCTTTTTCTCCACTATATCCCTTCCTAGATATCTTTAATCTGGGGTTGGGGGTGGGGAGCTGTACCCTAAAAAATCCTTGCTTCAGAGCAGAGTAATGACAACAGCTGCACCACCTTCTTCAACTCATCCTAGGAAGAGGAAGAAATGACAAGTGAGCCCCAGACCTATGAAAACTAATGACTCCTTTCTGTAAGAAATAATCTGTGAAGTCCCCTTTGTTCTCATAAAATGAAAGTCCTGGATAATGTAACTTCCATTACTGTAACTGTCAATTTATATGACCCTGCATTTCTAAAGCACCACCTGGTGGACAGAGTGATAGGATAGAGTCTAAAGGACTTGCCTACCCTAACACTACCTGTGGTCCCCTAAGCACTGCTAGGAATCATTCCTTAGCACAAAGTCCCTGAGTAGTGCTGGCTGTGCCCCCACATCCTTCCTCCACCACCAATGTGGACTGGAGTTAGTGCTGGCTGAGGATCACCCTTGATTTAAGGACATCCTGGAGAAGAATCAGGGAAGGGTGAGAACCCGGACCAGAAGTGGACTGGCAAGTGGGCTAGGGCAATACTAAGGGTGTCTGTTCGTGAGGGCCCAGAATGTAGAACTGCGAAAGTGGAACAGGGTAAGTGTTCAACGCATCACTGTAAAGTGGATGCAGCTGAGAGAGCCACTCCAGAGAAGATCTGGGCTGGGAGTGAGGACTGGCCTGGCAGTGACCTGCATGTCCTGATCGCCCAGACCAGGAGGGAGATTGTGTCACCAGCTGCCAGTGTAGACACAGAGCTGCATTCCAACTTCACCCTCATCCAAGCTCTTTGGTAGAAATAGTCATAATCCTTCTACACACGGAAGTTGTGGGCCAGCAAACATATTTTTTTTGGTCACAGTTCTGTTCTGACACCCATTTCTCATTACTTGACTAAGTCAATTTGCCTTTTGCCACCTTGAATATATGTCTGGGATAACTACAATTTCTGACCCATTGACTAATCTCTGCTTCTTAAGATCTGACTTTGTCTGGCTATATGAATATTCTGGCATATTCTAAAGAAAATTTGTGGGCTTTAAAATGTAGATCCCTGGAAGGTGAGGTAATTACTCTTTTGGAGAATAATCATCCCAGGTTTCATTTTTGCTAGGTAATGAAGGAGGTTATATTTTCCTTCGTGACTGCACAATGGGACTGAGACAAAGAAAATCCTTGATAGGGATCTCGGTTTAGTTTCTCAGACCATTTCCTTAACTTTGGAACTCATTTCATTCATATGAAGAATGGGTATGAGTATCACATGTTACACTTACTGTGTAGTCCTTGTTAAGTTATGGTTGTTAATTATGATCACAAAAATCACATCAGAAGCAGTTAATTTTTGCCAGACAGGAGTAAGTAGGTTTCCTTTGAGCCCAGTGGTTTCTGCCTCAAATAATTACTGTTTAAGAGTCCTTTGATTGGCACTTGAAACTATAAAAAAGTTTCTTTGAAAGCAATTTAATTACTTTGTGAATAAACTGAGAGATAGATTTCATAACACAGATGAATGAAATGTAAACTACTAATTGCATCTAGACTATATCTGTAGGAGTCGTATTTAGATCATGTTGCCCCTTGAATAGTTTTTCTAGTTGAAGATATATTTGTTAAAAGCTTACTTGAAACCCATCATTTCAGCCATTATTTCAGCCATGATACTAGTTCGCCCGAATTTGGTGCCTAGTTTGTTCTCATAGGGATGCAGGCCTGGGCCAGGCCTGGCACTATTGTCGGTGCTGGCTGAAGTCTCCTCACTGTATTTTTTCCCCTTTTTTGTATTATTTCTTACACAGTCAGTGTAAGACATTGGACTCACAGACATGGGGGCAGAGCTGCTACTGGCTCTTCCTGTGCCCAGCCACTCAAGAGGCGCCTGGGAGGGATGGTGGTTTCTAGCCCTGGCCTGCCACCCCAGCAGAGCCTCACAACAAGCCAGATGACCTCACACTCCATGAGGGGCCTCCATTTTCCACATCCGGACTTCCCTCTCGTCAGAACTCCACCCAGCAGACCAGCCTATCACAGTCCGATGACCTCCCACTCCACGAGGGCCTCCATTTTCCACATCCGGACTTCTCTCTCGTCAGAACTCCACCCTGCAGACCAGCCTATCACAGCCCAGCTTGCGCGCCGCAAAGCGGCCGCATGGTTCATCAATAAATGCTGGATTTAGAGATGACTACAAGAGTATGTTACTGTACGGCAGAGCCTGGCAAGCTACCGTGTGTATTTGATATGCCAAATACCAGTAACAATTATAGACCTCATTCCCATGACCTGATGGAATGGTTTGAGGCTCTTTATGTTCCTGGAGCAAGCAGGTGCCCTTGGGATCTACTTGCATGAGACAGGACATATGGAGATGTTCCTGGTGCCCGCTCGATCCAATCGATGATGAACGGGAAGACAGTGATAGTGATACAGTGATTCTTACACAGTCTCTAAGAATAGTATTCTTTAAAAAAAATTGTTGTGCTACACTCAGCAGTGATCAGGGCTACTCCTGGTTATGAGTTCAGGGGTCACTCTTGGCAGGCTTAGGGGACCATATGGGTGTCAGGTTTGGTTGCATACAAGGCAAGCATCTCACCCTGCTGTACTATCTTTCTGATTCAAAAATTGTATTATTTATTCATTTTTTTTGGTAATCTTGTTGGTAATTCATGATTATTTTGAGGGTTAATGTATGATTTAGGGCTGAAAGGGACAAGGCTATTGTAGAGTAACAGCAAATAGATCACATAACCGAAAGTGAAGGATCTGATTGTATCCATTTACTAAAGTAAAATTAAGAATATTGAAAACCTCCAAATGTAAGATAAAATATGTCCACTTGGAATGGTAAAGTTTTCTAAATGAAGCATGTAACTCAAAGAAAAAAAAATCCTTGACATGTTTATGAGCTAAATATTTATTTATTTTAATCAATTTTTTATGTAGGCATGATGACTTACCATGTTGTTAATAACAGTTGCTGGTAAAAATGTTCCAAATCTACACATACCACCAGTGTTAGTTTCAGCATCCCTCCACCAAAGTTTCCTCCTAATCTCTACCTATCCCCTTTATAAACTTAAAAAAAATCATAATTCAATCACAAGTTTACAAGTGCTAGCACTTAAAATTTTGACTTAGCACATTACCTTATTTCACTGCCAACAAAGTGCCGAGATTTTCCACCAGTGATCTTATGTTACTTCCAGACAATCTCACCATTCTCTGTCACCCAGGGCTCCCCTTACTTGGTATTCTCAATGATGTAATCCAGGACCAAGAGTTTACCTTCATTTGAACCCTATCATTCCCTTGTCTTGTTTTTCCAAATACCAGAAATGAGTGAGATTATCCTGTGTTAATATTTATTCTTTCTCTGTCTTATTTCATTTCACATGAAACCTGAAATTTTTTTTTAATTTTTTTATTTTTACAATTACAAAGATATACAATTAAAAAGTTCATATTTGGGTTTTGGTCATACAGTGTTGCAGCACCCATCCCGCCACCAGTGCCCATCTCCCATCACCAATGTCCCCGGTTCCCTCCCCTCCTCCAGCCCTCCTCCATGGCAGGTTCTTTATTTCTTTCCATTTCTCTCTCTTTCTCTTTTCCTTCCCCTCCAGACTATGGATTACAGAACATACATTAAAGGGTTGTCATGTGTATCTTTTTGCCTCTATTTAATGCTCAGTTCTAGGTTGGCATTAGTACCCTTGACAATGTTTAGCACACTGTTCTATTTTCTGTCTTACCTAGCCTCTGACTCCCCACACTGAAACCTCATATTTTGTCCACATTGCAGCCAACTGCTTAATCTCTTCTTTTTTTGCAGCTGCATAGTATTCCATGTATGTATCACAACTTCTTTATACATTAATCTGATGTTGGACACTTGGATTGTTCCCATACTTGGCTATTGTCTAAACTCTGAAGTCAACATAGTTGTGCATGTATCTTTTTTTATTACTGTTTTAGTGGTTGGGGATGGGTTATATATCAAGAAGTGAATTGCTGGGCCACATGACAGCTGTATTCTGTTCTGGGGAATCACCATAATGTTTTCCATAGAGCTTGAACCTGACAGTATTCCAGCTAACAGAGAATGAGGGTTCTTTTCTCACTACAGCTTCAAAGGTACTGGTTGTTTTAGTAGTTTTGATCTAAGGCATTCTCCCTAGCATGAGTTGGTAGATAAATATTAACTTTTTAAATATTTTACATGATATCATAACTCAAAAATGTTAAGTAAAAACAAAATATAATGATGGAAAATACCTGAAATCCATATGATAGACAAAAGGGTAATATCGCAAGAAAATTTTTTTAATTTTTTTCTTTTTTTTTTTTTTTTTAATTTTTTTATTTTTGCAATTACAAAGATATACAATTAAAAAGTTCATATTTGGGTTTTGGTCATACAGTGTAGCAGCACCCATCCCGCCACCAGTGCCCATCTCCCACCACCAACATCCCGGTTCCCTCCCCCTCCCCCAGCCCTCCTCCATGGCAGGTTCTTTATTTCTTTTCATTTCTCTATCTTTCTCTTTTCCTTCCTCTCCAGACTATGGATTACAGAACATACATTAAAGGGTTGTCATGTGTATCTTTTTGCCTCTATTTAATGCTCAGTTCTAGGTTGGCATTAGTACCCTCACAATTGTTACCACACTGTTCCATTTTCTGTCTTACCTAGCCTCTGACTCCCACACGTTTGTGATAATTTCCACCTTTGACAGGACCTCCTGATGTATGTTTCACTTGACCTTGGATATTGGTATCATAATATGTACCTATATATTTATGTTATGCAGATAAATGCAGTCATTCTGTAACTGTCTCTCTCCTTCTGGCTAATTTCGCTCAACATAATCTTCTCCATGTCCATCCATTTGTAGGCAAATTTTATAACTTCATTTTTCCTAACAGCTGCATAGTATTCCATTGTGTAGATGTACCAAAGCTTTTTTATCCAGTCATCTATTTTCGGGCACTCGGGTTGCTTCCAGATTCTGGCTATTGTGAATAATGCTGCTATGAACATAAAAGTAGGGATGGTGTTTCCGCTGCGTATTTTTTGGTTTCCCAGAGTAGATTCCCAGGAGTGGTATGGCTGGGTCAAATGGGAGTTCAATTTCTAGTCTTTGGAGGAATGTCCATATTGTTTTCCAGAAAGGCTGTACCAGCCGGCATTCCCACCAACAATGGATGAGTGTCCCCCTTTTCCCCCACACCCATGCCAGCACTTGTTGTTCTTGTTCTTTTGAATATGTGCCAGTCTCTGTGGTGTAAAGTGGTATCTCATTGTTGTTTTGATTTGCATCTCTCTGATGATTAGTGATGATGAGCATTTTTTCATATGTTTTTTTGCCATTCGAATTTCTTCTTTGCTGAAGTTTCTGTTCATTTCTTCTCCCCATTTTTTGATGGGGTTGTTTGTTTTCTTCTTGTAAAGTTCTACCAGTGCCTGATATATCCTGGATATTAACCCCTTATCAGATGAGTATTGGGTGAATATTCTTTCCCATTCTGTGGACTGCTTTTGTATCTTAGTCACTGTTTCTTTTGAGGTGCAGAAGCTTTTTAGTTTCATGTAGTCCCATATATTTATCTTTTCTTCTAGTTGCTTTGTTAGAGATGTTTCATCTTTGAAGATGCCTTTAGCTTCAATGTCATGGAGGGTTTTTCCTATATTTTCTTCAATGTACTTTATGGATTCAAGTCTGATATTGAGATCTTTAATCCACTTTGATCTGATTTTTGTGCATGGTGTTAGACACAGGTCCAAATTCAGTTTTTTACATGTCGCTGCCCAGTTTTCCCAACACCACTTATTGAAGAGGCTTTCCCTTACTCCATTTTAGACTCGTTGCACCTTTATCAAAGATTAAATGATCATGTGTTTGAGGTTGGGTGTCAGGATACTCAATTCTATTCCATAGGTCCACGGGTCTGTTTTTATTCCAATACCATGCTGTTTTAATTACTACTGCCTTGTAGTACAGTTTGAAGTTTGGTAAGGTGATGCCTCCCATCTTCTTTTTTCCCGAGGATTGCTTTAGCTATCCTTGGGGGGGTTTATCGTTCCATACAAATTTCAGGATTGTTTGGTCAATTTCTTTGAAGAATGTCATGGGTATCCTCATAGGGACTGCATTGAATCTGTATAGAGCTCTAGGGAGTATTACCATTTTGACAATGTTGATTCTCCCCATCCATGAGCAGGGGAATATGTTTCCATTTCCTTGTGTCCTCTTTTATCTCTTGGAGCAGTGTCTTGTAGTTTTCTTTTGTACAGGTCCTTTACACACTTGGGTAAGTTGATTCCTAGGTATTTGATTTTCTGTGGCACAATTGTGAATGGAATAGTTTCCTTAATATCCCTTTCTTCTGTTTCGTTATTTGTATATAGGAAAGCCACCGACTTTTGCGTGTTGATCTTGTATCCTGCCACTCTACTATATGCGTCTATTGTTTCTAGGAGTTTTTTGGTAGAGAGTTTGGGGTTCTCTAGGTATAATATCATGTCATCTGCAAATAATGATAGCTTGACTTCTTCCTTGCCTATCTGGATGCCCTTGATGTCCTTTTCTTCTCTGATTGCTATGGCAAGTACTTCCAGTACTATGTTGAATAAAAGAGATGAGAGTGGGCAACCTTGTCTTGTCCCTGATCTCAGGGGGAAGGCTTTCAACTTTTCCCCATTGAGAATGATGCTCGCTGTGGGCTTTTGGTAGATGGCTGTAACTATCTTGAGGAAAGTCCCGTCAATTCCCATTTTCTGGAGGGTTTTTAATCATGAACGGGTGCTGGATCTTGTCAAATGCTTTCTCTGGCGTCTATTGATAGGATCATATGGTTTTTAATTTTTCTCTTATTGATATGATGTATTATGTTGATTGACTTGCGAATGTTGAACCATCCTTGCATACCGGGATGAATCCTACTTGGTCATGATGTATAATCTTCTTGATGAGTCTTTGGATTCTGTTTGCTAGTATTTTGTTGAAGATCTTAGCATCCGTGTTCATCAGGGATATTGGTCTGTAGTTTTCTTTCTTTGTGTTGTCTCTCCCTGCTTTGGGTATCAGGGTGATATGTGCCTCGTAGAAGCTGTTTGGGAGTGTTTCTGTTTCTTCTATTTCCTGGAAGAGCTTGAACAGGACAGGCAGTAGGTCCTCCTTAAAGGTTTGGTAGGAGTTCACTAGGGAATCCGTCTGGACCTGGGCTTTTGTGTTTGGGCAGACTTTTAATTACTGTTTCTATTTCCTCAATGGTGATAGGCTTATTCAGGTATTGGAGGTCTTCTTGTTTCAGCCGTGGGAGGTTATAGGACTTCAGGAATTGATCCATTTCTTCTAGATTCTCATGTTTCACGGCATACAGGCTCTCAAAGTAATCTCTGATGATCTTTTGGATTTCTGTGGTTTCTGTGTGATGTCACTGTTTTTATTTCTGATTCTGTTTATTTGGGTTCTCTCTTTTCCCTGTCCTTACAAGTCTTGCCAATGGTTTGTCAATCTTGTTTATTTTTTCAAAAAACCAGCTCTTGGTTTCATTAATCTTTTGGATTGTTTTTTTTTGGTTTCCAACTCATTGATTTCCTCTCTAAGTTTTATTATTTCCTTTTTTCTGCCTGGATTGGGCTCCTTTTTGTTGGTCTTTCTCTAATGTCTTCAGCTGTGTAGTCAGGTTATTTATGTGGGCCCTTTCTTGTTTCCTGATGAATGCTTGCAGAGCTATAAATTTCCCTCTTAACACGGCTTTTGCCGTGTCCCACAAATTCTTATAGTTGGTGTCTTCATTTTCATTTGTTTCCAGAAATCTTTGGATTTCCTGTTTGATTTCTTCTATGACCCATTTGTTGTTCAGGAGTGAGCTGTTCAGTTTCCAGGTGTTTGGTTTGACTCCCTGTTTCTGTGTACGGTTAACTTCCATTTTCAGTGCATCATGGTCTGAAAAGATAGCTGACACAATCTCTATCTTTTTAATTTTATTGAGGTATGCTTTGTGGCTCAGCATGTGGTCTATCTTGGAGAATGTTCCATGTGCACTAGAGAAAAATGTGTATTCAGCTTTTTTGGCATGAAAAGCCCTGTATATATCTACTAGCTCTCTTTCTTCCATTTCTTCCTTCAGGGCCATTATTTCCTTGGTGAGTTTCAGTCTTGTTGATCTATCCATCGTTGATAGAGCAGTGTTGAAGTCTCCAACTATTATTGTGCTACTGTTAATGTCTTCTTTGAGGTCTCTTAGCAGTTGTTTTATGTATTTTGCTGGCCCCTCGTTGGGTGCATATATGTTTAGTAGTGTAATTTCTTCCTGGTGTACATACCCCTTAAGTAATAAGAAATGGCCTTCGTTGTCCCTTCTAACCTTTTTCAGCCTGGAAGTCTATATTATCTGATACTAATATGGCCACACCAGCCTTTTTGGAGGAATTGTTTGCATGGAGAATGGTCTTCCAACCTTTGACTTTGAGTCTGTGTTTGTTCTGATTATTCAGATGTGTTTCTTGTAGACAGCAGAATGTTGGGTTCAATTTTTTAATCCATTTTGTTACTCTGTGTCTCTTAATTGGTGCATTTAGACCATTGACATTGAGAGAGATTATTGTCATCGGATTTTGTGCCATCTTTCTGTTTGAGCTTGTTGTGCTTATGGGTTTGGTCGTATTATAGTAGACCCTTCAGTCCTTCTTTTAAGGTTGGTTTTGAGTCCATGAAGTTCCTGAGTTGTTGCTTATCCATGAAGTTGTGTATCTTTCCTTCATATCTGAATGTGAGTCTGGCCGGGTAAAGAATTCTTGGTGAGGCCTGCAGTTCATTCAGCCTTTTCACAATATCCCACCATTGTTTTCTTGCTCGGAGTGTTTCATCAGAGAAGTCTGCTGTAAATCTTAGAGATGTTCCTTTGTATGTGATTTCCCTTCTTTGATCTTGCTGCTTTCAGTATTCTATCTCTATCTATAGTTTTTGTCATTTTAATTAAGATGTGTCTTGGAGTATTCTTGTTGGGGTTTCTTTTAGCTGGTATCCTACGGGCCTCTTGGATCTTGAGGCAAGCATTCTTTAGTTCGGGAACTTCTCAGCAATGATGGCTTTGACAGTTTCTTCTTCATCAGGGTTTTCTTCTTGCCCTTCTGGGACCCCAATGATCCGTATGTTGTTTCTTCTGGCTTCATCCCGATTATCTCTTGTTGTCTGTTCGGTAATTGTGAGTCTTTTTTCTATCTTCTGGTGTTGTGTAGAGAATCTTTGGAGCAGCGTCTTCGAGATCACTAATTCTTTCTTCAGTAGCTATTATTCTGCTATGCTGGCTTTCCACTGTGTTTTCATTTCATTTACCTCATTTTTAATATATGTCATTTCCATTTGCATTTTTCCTCACTTCTTCTATCATGTCCTCTTGTATTTTATTGAGTTTGCATTCCATTGCTTCTTTGAATTCCTTATGACTCCTTAACATTTCTTTCTGAAATTCCTTATCAGAGAGGTTGTATAACTCATTGGTATTGCTTGGCTCATCTGGACTAGTGACTTCACTCACAGAGCTCGATGGAGCTTTGCGTTGCCTTACCATTTTGACTATTGTAGGTTGCAAATGTGGGGTCTTGGATGACAGGATTTTACAGTTAGTAGGTGTCTGGTCTGTTTGCGGAGTTTGGGTGGGTAGCAAGGATGTAGGAACCAAGGTTCAGTGGTACCTCATGCAAGATAGGTAGTAA